>JZLH01S0115674.1:16713-26805 GCA_001188425.1 Eucidaris tribuloides | reverse complement strand
ATAAAAAAGGGGATATTTGATTCGACCAACAGCCCACTCCCTTAAAAAAAAAGTAGGGTTATTGGAAAGGTCGACAACAAAATGGGGAGCTTCAGAACTGAAGAAATAAATTCAAAAGTGATATGCGTCGGAACGGGGATGTATGGCTTTATTGGCTTAATATAGCCAAGGCGCCAAAATCACGACATATTCGGCTTGAGAGGATTGGGGAAAATGTATACAGCCAGTTATTATTTTTTTTTTAGGAAACATCAGACAAGTTATTAAAAACAAATCAGCAATAAATCAAATTAATAAACAAAGAACATACAGACAAAAACAGTCAAACACATACAAATTAAAATGATATGATGCTTCATGCAAAAGTCATGTCAAAGAAACTACAGACAAAAACAGACAAAATCGAATTACACCGTAGGCCTATATGGGTCTAAGAGGTAATTGTGATGCGTATACATTTTGTTTGCCGGAAATTTAATATTTCCCGGGAAATTTTTAAAAAGGATGTTGTACACAGATTCTGTCTATGTCTGATCGTTCCATTTCCCATTGGTGCTTTGTTTGTAATATTGATTATGTGTGTGTGTATGTGTGTGTTTGTGTGTGTGTGTGTGTGTGTGTGTGTGTGTGTGTGTGTGTGTGTGTGTGTGTGTGTGTGTGTGTGTGTGTGTGTGTGTGTGTGTGTGTGTGTGTGTGTGTGTGTGTGTGTGTGTGTGTGTGTGTGTGTGTGTGTGTGTGTGTGTGTGTGTGTGTGTGTGTGTGTGTGTGTGTGTGTGTGTGTGTGTGTGTGTGTGTGTGTGTGTGTGTGTGTGTGTGTGTGTGTGTGTGTGTGTGTGTGTGTGTGTAGTGTGTGTGTGTGTGTGTGTGTGTGTGTGTGTGTGTGTGTGTGTGTGCGTGCGTGTGTATGTGTGTGTGTGTGTGTTTGCGTGAGTTTATGTGTAATGTTTACGTATATGCATACATGTGCGTGCTTACAAACGCAATATATAATTATTAACGCGGCTTTCTTATTGAATAATCGATTGAGTTTACATTGTAAATGTAAATTTTTACCAAATAATCAAGCTGCTCTTATGTATAGATCGTTGCTCTTTTGGCTTAGTGTGCGATTAATAAAGTATCATTGGATACGATGATCACGCTTTTGGTGCATGTACTCTTGAATAGTTATGCAAAATATACACACGCACCATGCACGGATCATGTTATTTTCGTGATAAATAGTCCCCAGGTACACTCATTATATTCATCCATTGCAATCTGTCGCGAAAGTATCTAGACGTTATCATTTAGATCGTCAGGTCCGACAAAAAAGAAGAAGAGACAACTGTGTGATGAAACGCTTAACCCCGCTGTGACCAGCCAAAGATGGGTGTAATCCCAAATTTGAAACTGTGCAAATTAAAGAATCAAAATTCAGTGTTGCATTTTATGGATGAACACTGCTTTAATTCGATTATACTACCCCTCCTCCTCCGCCTCCTCCAAAAACAGTAATAACAGATATTATCACCAACGCCACACCCACCACTACCATCACCACCACCACCACCACCGCCATGCACCACCACCCCACCACTACCACTATACCACCACCACCACCACCACCACCACCATCACCACCACCACCACCACCACCACCACCACCACCTCACCAAGACCCCACCAACAACAACAGCAGCCAGTCAACACCACCACCGAACAACTACAACAACACCACGGTGTCACCAACATCATTATACTACGACTACTACGACTACTACTACTGACGACTACTACACTAGCTACTACTACTACTACTATACTACTACTACTTGACTCTATACTACTACTAACACTGACTACTACTACTACGACTACTACTATTACTACTACTACGACGACGACGACGAACGACGAGACGACACTATACCTACTATAGTGACTACTACTATGACTACTGCTACTACGACGACCGGACTACTACACTACGACTACTACTAGACTAACTACTTACTACTACTAACACGGACGACGACGACTAACTACCACTAATACACTACCACTACTACTACTACTACTACTTACTACTATGACTCTACTACTACTACTAGACACTACGACTACTATACTACTACTACTACTAACTACACTACTACTACTACACTTACTACTACTACTACTGCCACTGTACTACTTACTACTTCTGTACGGACAAGACGACTATCTACTACGACACTACTACTGACTGACTACTGAACTGACTGAACTACTACTACACCGACTAACTACTGACTACTACTGACCGCTACTACTACTACTACACTAACTAACTACTACGCCACTACTACTACTACTACTACTACTACTACTACTACTACTACTACTACTACTTCTACTACTACTACTACTACTGCTGCTGCTGCTGCTGCTGTTGCTGCTGATACTACGTCTACTACTACTCTACGACTTCTACTCTTCTTCTTCTACTACTTCTGCTGTACTTACTATTTCACTTCCATAATACTACCTTTACCTTCCTAAACTACTACTGCTGCTACAAAAAGTACACTAGTAGCACTATAACAGCTACAACACGGCTACACTGAGAAAGCTCCAGGTCCAATTTACCCCATTTATATATTTTCCATATAATTTTTTTTCTTCAATTTCCCAAAAATGTAGTCATTTTACTCGCTGTTCAATTGCTTTTTACAAATCATGTCTGTTGAAAATATCTAGCAACCGGAGTAAAACTAACAAAAAAAATAATAATAGTAAGTGTTTTAAACTGGCTGGCCCGTCACCCTGGTCAATATTCACATTCAACTATTAAATCCATTCTGGTGAATAGAGTATAATCGCAGTTATAACGTCAAGCCCCCACCCTCTGCCCCCTCCCCCTAGTATGTCGTTATCCCACGGACCCTGGGTACCGGACCAAACAGTGCCCCGCCCCTCTCGTAGTTTGGTGTCAGTCCATATCGATCAATAATTAACATTACATTCCACGTCGCTAATCAGCGCGTAATCGATCCATTTTAAAAGAATTTACACGCGATTCGAAACAATAAGAGTAGTATGTACAAATTAAACACCGTTATTTACCTATTGTTATTTACACGACTTACACAAGTACACAAGACTTTCTTCTTCTTTCTATGTTTGAAGCTCCTTGATATAAGCCACGGTAGCCATAAGCTGATTGCATTATGTACCTTCCTGTATTACGTTACTGGTATTAACACCCGTTGATTGCTGTAGTAATCTCTTTGAGTTAGCGCTAAATTACACTAAACCAATTAACTGAGCAAATGTTTGAATAGCCACCGTGAAATGATAGTCTAACAAACTGCAGTTAGTCTGTCGAATGCTGCTACTTCAAAAATTAATAAAATTCAGTGGGACATTAAAACAAATAAACGACTATCATGTATTGGTGTACCGCAGTTATAGAGTCGTATTTGATTTAAGCATTAGAGTCTGATGAAACGCAGTGCCCAGTTTACTCGTGCTTGAACTCGCTGTCGATCTGTGAGAAACGAGAACGCGACTGGTACACACGACTAACGAAATCGCCGCCAAATTAACGTTTATATTGCGATAAATTCAGGAGTCATGATATCCTATAGGAGCTTAGCCTCAGTCATCGCTTGAACATTATACACCTCATGGATTTTGTCGTGTGTTACTTCTTCTCCTTGAGAAGCAGTCATGGACGCTAAGCGCTTACGTGATTCATCTTAATTTCGCAATTCCGGTTTTACCCGAACAAACCCGAAGAGCAGTGTCCGACAATCGTCCAATTTGATCCTCACCGCGTAAGATTTGACCCGAGAGAAAGAACTCAGTCAGTAAGCAACACTGGACATGAACACTCTCACTCTCTCTCTCCTATTGGAGCAGAGTTGATGTCCAGTTTCTCTGCGCGGCAAAAACTCATTTGTGGATTATACATACTTTTGATTTATACGCTCGTCCGTGGTCAGCAGATTTTTATTTCATTCATTTCACCGGGAAGGGGCTAATACCCCCTGTATCCATACTAATCGTAAGTACATTATGCTGTAGATATTGAGGGATGCCGGTGTGTTTTAGTGTGTGTGTGTGTGTGCAGATCGCGTCCTGTTTGTGTTAGATTGCTGCGTTCGAAGGAAGGGGCAGATGACGTCACAGATCACGTTTCTCTTTAAATGGCTCACTTAGGCCTGATTCATAGTTCACGGCCATCCTACACCTATTAATCAGCATGAAACGGACTATGAATGTACCATGCAATAGTCCAGACTTGCACAGACATAGGTAACAAAAGGCAGACATATTCTGGCTTAATTATGCTTAAATTACTATTTCGGACTTAATCTGTATATTTCGAATTCCAAGCCAAATGGTCTCCATCCAGGTTCAAGTAATCTTCTCAGTGCCCAAACACAGTGAGTTTTTTGTCAACCTGTTTGTTTTTGGATTTTTGTTTTCTCTGTTTAGGAGTTCATTTACAGATCAGTATCACATACCGTTTTTGTAGTACACAACATGTAATTACTTATTGTACATTTGTCGACAAGTTTGTTATGTAATAATTATGTTCGCGTCATCGTATTATGTGATCATTTTGTAAAGCCTGGTACATGTGTGCGTAAAAATAAGGTTTTGTTGTTGGATGAAGGCATCCTTTATCAATTCAAGTTTTCGTAAAAGAAAAAAAACAATCGTGATTTACATATAAGTCAAGTGCCTCTGCTAAGGTCTAAGAAACAAAATTCTGCAATATTCTACCTCAAAACGATCACTTAGTGCTATAAGATGGAAATTTATGGATACCCGGTTTGTCGTGAACATTTAACTCTTTCAGTGCTGAAGGTGCAACATCACACAATATACACACAATGTCCATAGAGCTGTAATTTCTCTGGCATGTTAATAGAGCAAACCCATAGACTGATTTCTAACAATTAAGAATCGGTCTGATGCTCAACTTACGTGTGGTATTTACCCTTACATATCTTGCCAGTGGCACAATATCTTTCTATAATTTTGTATAAAATTCTAAGGTGTTTATTTGTCCATTCAAAACAGTATCATGTATATGTAAGATAATCATCGTTTGACTCGTTTTTTTAATTGGACCTCCACAATCTTAACTATGTCTTAATCAACGCACAGTTTTCATACTTGATACTCGTATTTCTCTCCTATACTTCAGGAATGTTGAGTTTTGATAATGTGTGTGGTATATTTTACTTTGCGCTGTCCAAAATAAAGTAATATTCAGTGATAAAGTTATACCGCCATCACCTAGGCACATTCATGTGTTACTTATAGTGCAGAAATAATTAGCTAATTAGCCTATAATTAAAGTTACAGAAAATATTTAGACGGTGTAATTGTTTCTATTTTTAAAACCCTGACAATATTCCGATCGGAAAACAGGCGTTTTGAATTCAGAAATGGAAATCTGACGGAACACTTATGTTTATTCAATTATCTCAGGTTTCATGTTGTAGACTGATGCGTTAATTAGGGCAATGTAGGCCTACATAATATCCAGTAGCCTCAAGACATTCACTTTGTTAAGTTAAAAGTCAATCCCAGTAAATCCTTGTTTGCTTGTTGAGACATTGCACATTATTTAGGCCACGCACCATACGTGGTGTCGCAGGAAGGGGGCATTTATCCTGCCAAGAACCGATAACATACGGGCTTTCCTCCTTCACGAACTAAGTTAAATGTCAACAGCCGTAATTTCCTTCACCCTCGTGCATGGTTTTATGTTGTGTAACGCCCAGACCCCGTTGATATTAAACCCACATAATAGTATATGCGTTGCTTTTTTTTTTTTTTAATTATACAACATTGTGTTTGTATTGAAAGTGCAAGCCTATGTCGTCGACCTTTTGCCAGTTTTATCTTTAAAATGTGTCACTGATTGATTGATTGATTGATTTATGTATGTATTTATTTACTTATGTATGTGTTCATTTATCTGTTTATTTATTTATTTATTTATTTATTTATATATTTATTGATTCATATATGTATTTGCATTTATTTATTCATTTATGCAATTATGCATTTATTTGTTTATTTATCCATCTATTTATGTATTCATTCATTATGTATTTTCATCTATTTTTTCATTTATATAATTATGCATTTATCTTTATAATGTTGTATGTATTAATTTATTAATTCATTTTGATTTATCTAATGTAATTTACTTGTTTATTAATTGATTTACATAACTATATTTCTAGTTTTATTATTCACTTTTTATATATATTGTATTTATTTTATTTGTGGGGTAGTTATTTCTTTTAAATACAACTCGCGTGTGAAGTATATTAGATTATTCGTCGTTGTAATCATGTGGTTGCATTATGAGAATGAATGAGTGGAGACATGACAGCTTTTAAGCCTCCTCACACCTTCGATTATGATTACTCATTGTACTTCTATATGAAACAATACCAATGAGTAACAGGAACTCTGTAGGGGTTGACTGTACTGTGAAAAAAAATGTCGCATGGAGTTTACAATGATACTCGTTGTTGGGACAATAACTGTATTTTTACAGTTTTTATCTTGCATTTTACAGTTGATATTGCATTATAAAAGTATTTTAAATTACTATGTAAAGCGTCATTTAAATTATGTAAAAACACAGTTTATACTTCACACCCAGCCTCATCCCCCCCCCCTTCCCGTCTGAGAAAGTCATTCGTGTGTGATTATTTTCCTGTAGCCATGACAATTGCCTGGAACTAATACAGGGGTGTTTCTACAGTATACATAATGGAAGGAATGACAGTGACTGTATACACGGCATAGTAAGAAGTTAATGCATGTTAAGCTATGGGATTTAAGAAGGGGTCCACGGTCCGGGTAAGCAGGCGGGCGGGGGGGGGGGGGGAGGGGGTATGTTATAGTTGCTGGCATAGTTTGTAGCCAGAATCCTGTGGGATATATGAAACACTTCCTGCGTAAATCTGGAATATTACGTTCACAATCTTGAAATTATAAACCATTCTGAATGTAAAATACACTAAAAGGAGTCACCTATTATGTGCTGGGTGGCTCAGAAGACTGTAATAAAGCAGGGGGTAATAAAGGGCTCGAAATTTAACAATTTCCCCAGTTCAAAAGGATGCCCTGAAAATTAATTTGAAACTGCTCAATGTTCAAAAGTTTCTTCGAATTTTACACCCTATTTTTTGCAGTGTCGCTCTTATTCCATCCCCTCTATCGCATGCGGATACACTCTTGGAAACGCCACAAAGAAGTTATTTCCCTGTTTAAAACATAATAAAGAAAAATTAAAATAATACGTTTTGATAATATCGATCACATTTAATGCAATCACCACTGTTCATAATGATGGTCTAACTTCGTAACTTTTGTTTGTCTGTAATACGTACGTGTGCATTTATAATGTGTGTGATTATGTTTCGTAGGGAATGCGTTCCGCTCATTTGCCCAAAAAACATTTCGGCTCTTACTTTCCCACGAAAATGAAATGTTGATAAGGTGCGATAAATTGAATGATTATCTGTCACTAGAGAGTACATGTTTAGTCTAATTCACAGACACATTGCTTAAAACTGAATGACATCTTTAAAGTAAACGAATTTTTATGAAGTAAATTATTCTTTAATTGCCATTTTCATTTATTTCTTTATTCTTCATGTTGCTTATACTGGAAAGGCATTATTGATTATGACGCAGCGCCTCCTGTATATTGTCCCGATAGAACACACAAGCTAACACTAGGGTCTGAACAAGAAGCCTAGTCAGTCCATGCTGAATGTAGCGACCATTTGCTATGTCATATTCGCAATGAGTAACACACATTGTTCATCAGCGAACAGGTTGCAGTGTGTGATGTGGGGTGATGAACATTAAATTGGGATAGCGACCCCCGAGACCACCTGTACGGGTTGTCGGTAATCATTCGTCACATGACCATTAAATTATCACATGACCATTACTTGTCACATGACATGCCCCTATATTTGCGAATGACCAACTTGTGAAATAGTGTCGCCCTAGTTTTGTGCAAATTAAAACCAGTGTTGAAATCAGTGGAAGAGAGATGGCTTTTAAAGTTTACAGTTTTGTATGAATTTCAGAATCATTAGGTCATAGAATTAAGGCTCTCAGTGAAAAAAAAATTAACGGCTTCGCAATTCAGCCTGTTGATGTCATTTTTTCTTAAATTAAGCATCTTTTTTTAAACATAGTATTTTCTTGATATTTTGCGTTTATCTTGGCTTAAATTTGAATGAATGATTTTAGGGGTCATTCAGGCGTTTATTTTTTTCGGATTTCCATCAGCATTCTCTTTCCTCTCGGCCAAAGTTTTTTCCCTGCTCGTCTTTCGCTAATTCTTTCCCACCTCATTCTTCTTCTTCTTCTTCTTCTTCTTCTTCTTCTTCTTCTTCTTCTTCTTCTTCTTCTTCTTCTTCTTCTTCTTCTTCTTCTTTTGTATCTCATGCAGGGGCGTCGATCCATGTTTCGGATTGGGGGGCAAAAGTGAAAAAAATGTCCATAATTTTCGGCGCGCTTTGCGCGCCAAATTGTAGTACAGAAATTTAAATTGGCAATTTTGTATGTTTGATCGTATTTTTATGTCATGTTTAATGGTTTTATAGTGCTGTCCAATGCTTTTTAAAACATATATTTGCATTGCACAATATGAATTTTTGCAAATTGTCAAAATTATTGGGGGGGGGGGGAATCGATATGTTTGCCCCCCAATATTTTCATTGGGTGATCGATCGCCCCCTGCTCCCCCCCCCCTCCCAGGATCGACGCCTTTGATCTCATGCATGCACGCACGTCTTAAATTCGAGCAAATTTAGATGTAATTTAAAACGAACTGCAGATCCTTAGAAATATAAATTGCGCACGAAGCGATAATTTAAAATGTGTATCGTCGCCCGGCTGGCAGAAGGTCGTTTTCAAATGCTCTACGCAGAAGGGCGTTAACAGTAAACTGCCTCTAATTTGAAACCCATAGGCTTATTCCATATTTTCGCCTTACGTACTGATAGAAGGATCTAAAAGATCACATATTTTGATTTCATGTGAAATGAGCCAATGGTTGTCACGTTACAAGCAATTTACTGTTAACGCCCTTCTGCTTAGAGCATTTGCTGACGCCCTTCTGCCAGCCGGGCGACGATATATATTTAGTCGTAACTTTATGTAAAGGTTTATGGTTTTGTTATGCCTTGCATTTACTGTTCTTTAAACATGTCCTTGCATTATGTTTAATATTTTCAAGTTGTCAAAATTATTGTTTGCCCCGAATGAAAATATTGGGGGGGGGGGCAGACTTTTTTTATATGAGGTGGGGCACAATGATTTTGACAACTTTAAATTTCATACAACTGCCCCCTGCCCTCTCCCACAGGACAGATGCCTGTACCTGTTGTCCGGTTAAAGTGAAACTTTTCTTAATGTATTATTTTCTTTTTAGTTTAATATTCTACTTCACAAATATCACACTCCCTTAATCAATTTTCATTAAGCAACAATGGGTGTCTTTCGATATGTATCCTGATTTATGTCGGATTAATTATTCTTGTTCATTGATCATTTCTTACTTTTGTGATAGAAATTCTTCCGACAGAGCAAAGGTTCATTTGTAAGAACAGCAGTGTGTATACACAACGTAAAAAGGCTGTTTTCTCTCATTTAAAAAAAAAACACGAAAAGGTTAGGGATACTTGATTTCTTCTTCGTGTCCAAGGTTTTCACCCGGAAATGACCACACAATGCTAATTGGTCAAATGAGGATTTTGGTTTTACTAGCTAACCTTTCTTGACAAGAAATGTAGCGGAACCGACCCCGTAAACGAGTTAACGGTCTGCCGTTTTTTGTGGAAGTGATGATTAACGGAATTGTCACAGTTGATTTGCAAATGTCTCGTAGCCTTGTTTGATCGTTTTGTCTGTGACTATCAATGTGTATTGTTGACATTAATGTTTTTGAGCCAGCGTTCATCGCAATACACCCACGCATTTTGCAATAGAAGCCTGATATACAGCGGCTTCGATCCATTTTTGTGGAGGGGGGAGTGGGGCGGGAACAAAAGTAAGGAACATGTCAAT
>JZLH01S0115652.1:0-19803 GCA_001188425.1 Eucidaris tribuloides | reverse complement strand
AAGACTTTCAAACTATGGGATAATTGTTAGTTAAATACCCAACCCAAAAAAATGTGATATCTGAGGAGACCTTAACCAAGGGATAATTGAAATTACACTTTCAAAACCTAATTCAGATACTTTGCTTAAAAATGAAAGGTGATGAACGTTTGGATCGGGGTCCAGAACCGAGGCATGCACAATCATATTCGGCACTGTATCAGACACAAGGTAAACTTCCGTGTACTTCTTTCGCACTTTAAGCCAAGTTATAATTGTGGTAAATGGTAAAAATGAAATTCCTTACAAATTCATTTTTAGATACACCTACATGATCCATCAATGCCCTGAAAATTGCTCGCTCTGAAACCCTCCCATTTTTCAGGAATTACTCAAAATGTAAAACCTCGGGGGGGGGGGGACCCCGAGATTTCCCATAGGTAATGTACCAACGGGTAGATGCTCTCCTTTAGAGGTATTGGCTAACATTTACCACAGTTAAAAAAAAAAAATCTGAGCTACATGATTCCACATGCTACCATTGTCTTTGATAAGGTCTAAAAATGACGCCCTGAAAAAATTGTATTTCAAAATGATGATTTAGTGCTTTACAAAAGTGACAATCGTCAGTTGATCGGATTCACCTGCCCATTTTCTCCCATAGACTTACTGTGTGTACACCTAGGCTATTTAAACTCGCCCCGAGTTTTAATTGTTGATTCATGCATAACTTGCCATTGGCAGTGTAACTTTCCAAACTTTTGTATCTTAGGGTGTTTATTTTGTCCATATGAACACTACTATGTAGTTCAGATATCAAAATTTGACAATTTTTTAAATTGAAGCTCCACAATATTAGCCTATCACTTTAATTTACACATCGTAATTTTTCACTATCAACAATTTTCAGTGGGTTTGGAATTGTTTTCCGATGTCCGGGGTGGCAATAGAATACTTTGTGGAAGATTGACACAAATGCTGTCTGATCGACCAAAACTATACTTTAGCTTTAAACTGTCATAACAGGGTGAAAACGCCCTCTTTTGACTAAAATCATAAAATGGTTGCACTAATGACACCCATAATGCAACGGAAACAGCCATGACAGTGTGGAAAAAAAATACAACATATGTTTTCCTCCCACAATCTGTGCACAGCAACAGTCCATGTTAGTGGATATGTGATTGTATTCCAGGACTAGATGTCATCATCTCTGTGGTTGATTTGACCCTTGACAGTGGGCCTTTAAAATTTTGCAATAGTTAATAATCGTACAGAAATGGCATTTTTTTTTAAGCTAAAAATCTTCTTTCTCCATACAGATAATAGGACGCATTTAAATTTCTGTCAACAATTAAAATTCGAAATCAAGACTCACTTGTATCTGAGGATATAATCTTAGACAAACATGACAAAAGTCAAGCAAAAGTCCACGGGGCGATATTAATTCTCTGGTATTATTAACGAATCATCTAGCAGCCGTCAACTGATGGGGACTAAACGATATGTGTCCCACTTGTGGCTTCAAACAGGATAAATATGATATAGGTCCCAAAGTCCAAATTCAAACCACAAATACATAGTCCACACAGAACTTGATGATGCAGGGTTCATGTTGACGCGATGACAGTTGTATTTCCGCTTATAGATCCATAGGTCAAATAAATTAGATACATACACAGAACAAATTCTAAATCAATTTCCAATGACTACAGCAGTAACATGCACGAGGAACGGTGAAATGGTTATAACGTAAAAGAGTGCAAGGAAAATCCACACACAGTTAAAGCTCAGTGACATGATTGAAAGAAATGAGAAATGCCTTAAGAACCAAACTGCTTGAAAGGTAAACCAAACATACACCAGCTGGAGTGGATCTCCTGGCTGGAAAGATTTGTCTTGAGTTTGTTTACTTGAGGAGAATCAAGAATGAACAGGCCAGCGTTTTAATCTTATCGCAGTAGGATGGATTTAATTTCCATAAAAGGCTACACTACAATTTTGTCTGTTACAAGGCACACTGATGGACATTATTTATCATTATTTTAAAATGAGTCAACTCTTGACTACAAACTTTTCACAGTAGAATCCTTGCATAGTTACCGGCATAGTTAACTTGATTCTAGAATAGTTTTTACCCCATGTTGAGGACTACCCCCAATCATGTCATTTAACTTTAATAATCATTTCTGTCACTTTATGCTACAGTGTGCTGTGTCTCAATGGTAAAAATCGGCTTTTTAGATTAACAGAAGAAACTTATACACACAAAGGAAGGATAGTAGTTGGGCTCAAAAACCCGGGGCAGTGGGAAATGGTGTTCACTTTTTTTTTTAAAAAAAACGGATTCTAGTGTAAAATTGGACGTAGAATACGCTGGTGCCGACCGATTTTTGAAAATCGGTGCCCAAAGTGCCCATTTGGGAACTTAAATGGGCACAAACCATTTTATGGACATTTTGGTCAATTTTACGTTTAAAAAATACTTTGTTTCCACACGAAATATATGCTGTACACCTACAAGACATACTCTATGAATTTAAAGTCATGAAATTGACCATAGGCCCGTAAATTGCCCCCAAAAGGGCCCATTGGCCCATGATATGTACATTTGCGCAATTTGTGCATTTTGTCCAACGTAATTGCTTTATAAAGACAAATGTGGGTCATAGAACTTGTTGGGTGGGCATGATTTAACCTTTGCATGAGAAATAAGTATTTATACAGTGGGCCAGGGCCCTGTTCTGGGCCTTTTTGGGCCCATGTCAAGAAAATGTATTTACAACGCCTTTTTATTGTTTTTGAAGTGCCCCAAATTATAAATCACATGTGTCCAATCACTCAATATCAATAGGTCTGATAATATCTACCAGTTGGGTACGAACAATGGGCCAAATTGGCCCAATGGACCCATTTTGGGTCATTTTGGGCCAATTTCATAAAAATGGCTTAACAATATAACTAAAGCTTTTTGAAGTGGGCCAAATTGTCACCTAATAATCACAGATAACCTGTTGTAAACAGTTAATGCTAATATTTTACAACTGGGCACGCAAATGGGCCCCAAAGGGCCAAAGTACGATTGCAGGGCCAAAATCGGGCTATTAATAAAACTGCATATAAACTACAAGTTATGGACCGTTTTTAACCAAACAAACTTCGAATTATAGGTTTAGAGGGGTGCTGATTTCATTACAATTAGCCTTTTTTGCAAGAAATGAACATTTGTGACAGAACTTTCAGTTATATTCACACAAAAACTTAGTGTTTATTACCGTAGAATGTAGGCTTACTTTTAACATTAAGTACATAATGCATTAGGGCTGAATAGTTAATTTGTCTTGTGTAAACGTCTGTTTACAATAGAATAACTAATGTGTAATAATATGGTTCAATTTATTACCAAAATGAAGGTATCAGTGATTTAATTCTCCAAATCACATGTACCCGATATGGCAGATACTAAATATCAACATTACTGGGTTGCTATTGCTTTAACCGTCCGTTGTGCGTTGTTCGTCGTACGTAAATATTTTTTATCGTCCTCTTTAAAACACGTATTTGGATTTAGCCCAAACTTGACAGGAATGAATCCTAGGGGTGGGAATTCAAGGCCCCTAAATTTGTACACCTGGACCCCGGAAGCAGTGGGCAGGGCCCCAAATGGCCAAAAGTAGGTTATTTTCGAAACATCGTCTTCTCTAGATCTAGAAATATAGGCAATTCACTTTGTGTGTAGAGAAGCCCCATTTGGCCCCTAAAGGGGGTGGCAGGTTGGGCGAGGGCCCTGGAGGGCCCAAGCAGATAAATCTCATTTTCACTTTCTGCTTTCAAAAACATGATTTGATTAATATCAAACTTGGCAGAAATGATCCTTATGTTGGATATTCAACGGCCCTCACGTGGTATACCTGCTCCCCCGGGGCCTGAAGCAGGGCCCCAGAGGTCCAAAGCAAGGTAATATTCAAGATCTTAGATCCTTAATAGTTTACCCAGTTAGCAAAGTGTCTGGGCACATATGGGCCCCATATGGGCTTTATATGGGCCATATGGGTCCCATATGGGCTGGCCCACTTAGAACCCACATGACAAAAAACTATATGGCCACCACATGGGATATATATTATGAGCAATGTGACATCATTAGTAGCGCTTATATCCCATTTATCTTCCACATGGGCCCCATATGGGCTAACCCACTTCGAACCCACGTGGTAAAAATGTATGGGCCCAATATAGTTTCTATTTGGGCAAAATCAGTTTGGCCGCCAATTTTGCGCGCCCCTCCCCCAGTTACATATCATTTCCCGCCCCAAGACAGTACATAGGCCCTACCCTTAAGTCTCTTTTCTCTCTCTTCTTGTTTTCCGTTCCCTTCCCCATGTTCCCCCTTATTTTTTCACTCTCTGTCCCATGTGGATTCGATGTGTGCTATATAATGGATGATAACAGCCCCCCCCCCCCGGGGGGGCCTGGGGCACTCCCCCCAAAAATAGTTCAAGGCAAGGTAATTTTCAGGAATTGTTTAGCTAATTCACTTTGTGTGAACACAAATCTATGGTATTGCATATACTAGCATTGAATAATTGTTTCTCATGACAATGCCCGAGGTGACACTGTTTACCTCTTATTGGGTGCCTGTGAAGATACAAGTAATTCACATTTTCACCTTATTCTTTCAAATCTGGTAGAAATGACCATTGAAGGAAGGGTTTCGGTGTTCTCCAAATGGTGTGTGTGGGGGGGGGGCACAGTTCAGAGATTAACCGACTGTGCAAAAATCATCCGTATGGGAAGGGAATGCATTTTTTATGTTATGCCCCATTGTATTGTTGCCTAGATATTGGCCTAAAAGTGTATGTGCAATTTATCATATACTCTCTATGGGCGCCTTCAATTGCCAAAAATTGCAGGTTACGTTATGAATTGCACAGGGTTTTACTCCTCGGAGATCAATATCTAGGCAGCAATAGGGGCACATATAACGTTAAACATGTAAAAAACAAAAATGTGGCATTCCCTTCCCATACAGAGATTCTGTGTGTATGTAGGTTTTATATGGGTTTTATGTGGGCTCAACATGGGCTGCCCATATGGGACCCATATGTTTTTTTTTGCACAGTACAGACCGTCTGGGACCCATATGGGCCATGTGGGTTTCATGTGGGCTTAACATGGGCTACATATGGGCCTCATACAGTCTACCCATATGAGGCCCATATCAGCTGCATATAATATGGGGTCCATATTGGCAGCGTATGTTGAGCCCACATAAAACCCACATGGCCCATAGGCCCCAGACGGTCTGTACTGTGCAAAAACCATATGGGTCCCATATGGGCAGCCCATTATGTTGAGCCCACATAACCATATAAACCTACACACACACACACACACACACACACACACACACACAAAAAAAAAAAAAGTGCATGGCCCATATCTACAGCCCATATTAAGAACACGTTGAATTCATGGGTAATAATTTTACCTAATTCCTACCTAATCCTGATTATTATTATGATTATTAACCCTATCATTCCTAATCCTATCCTAACCCTATACTTTCATCTTAAGCAATCACTGACTACTAAACAAACCTGCAAATCAACTTGTATTTATAACAGATTGTTTGTGTGCAATATAAGTCATGGTCACTTCCAAGAAATGCAAATAGCTGAGCTGGTTCTGCTAAATTTGTATTAAGCTTCAATTATCTTTTTTTTTGATATTTCTTGCTGTATATATTCACATTTTAATTACGATTACAATTACAGTTCTAATTAAAACGATGGGGTCACATAATTACATAAAACAATGCAGTGACTAATTGTGCCACTTCCTTTCTGATGGACAAGTTAATTAGTTCATGAATATTCATAAATCACAGCCCATGTGTCATGTAGAACCCATCTGGGCCCAGCCAATTTAAAAATATGTTATCATCCATTATATAGCACACATCGAATCCACATGGGACAGAGAGTGAAAAAATAAGGGGGAACATGGGAAAGGGAACGGAAAACAAGAAGAGGGAGAAAAGAGACTTAAGGGTAGGGCCTATACACTGTCTTGGGGCGGGAAATGATATGAAACTGGGGGAGGGGCGCGCAAAATTGGATGCCAAACTGATTTTTGCCCAAATAGAAACTATATTGGGCCCATACATTTTTACCACGTGGGTTCGAAGTGGGTTAGCCCATATGGGGCCCATATGGAAGATAAATGGGATATAAGCGCTACTAATAATGTCACATTGCTCATAATATATATCCCATGTGGGGGCCATATGTGCCCAGATACTTTGCTAACTGGGTAAACTATTAAGGATCTAAGATCTTGAATATTACCTTGCTTTGGACCTCTGGGGCCCTGCTTCAGGCCCCGGGGGAGCAGGTTTACCACGTGAGGGCCGTTGAATATCCAACATAAGGATCATTTCTGCCAAGTTTGATATTAATCAAATCATGTTTTTGAAAGCAGAAAGTGAAAATGAGACTTATCACCTTGGGCCTTCCAGGGCCCTCCCCCAACCTGCCACCCCCTTTAGGGGCCAAATGGGGCTTCTCTACTCACAAAGTGAATTGCCTATATTTCCAGATCTAGAGAAGACGAAGTTTGAAAATAACCTACTTTTGGCCATTAAGGGCCCTGCCCACTGCTTCCGGGGTCCAGGTGTACAAATTAAGGACCCTTGAGTTCCCACCCCTAGGATTTATTCCGGTCAAGTTTGGACTAAATCCAATTGTGTGTTTTAAAGAGGACGATAAAAATATTTACGTACTACGGGGAACAACGCACAACGGACGATTAAAGCAATAGCAACCCAGTAATGTTGATATTTAGTATCTGCCATAGCCTATCGGGTACATGTGATTTGGAGAATTAAATCACTGATACCTTCATTTTGGTAATTAATTGGTGAACCATATTACTACACATTAGTTATTCTATTGTTAACAGACACTTACACAAGACAAATTAACTAACCAGCCCTAATGAATTATGTACTTAATGTTGAAAGTAAGCCTACACTCTAAGGTAGTAAACACTAAGTTTTTGTGTTAATATAACTGAAAGTTCTGTCACAAATATTCATTTCTTGCAAATAAGGCTAATTTTAATGAAATCAGCACCCCTATAAACCTATAATTCGAAGTTTGTTTGGTTAAAAACGGTCCATAACTTGTAGTTTATATGCAGTTTTATTAATAGCCCGATTTTGGCCCTGCAATCGTACTTTGGCCCTTTGGGGCCCATTTGCGTGCCCAATTGTAAAATACTAGCATTAACTGTTTACAATAGGTTATCTGTGATTATTAGGTGACAATTTGGCCCACTTCAAAAAGCTTTAGTTATATTGTTAAGCCATTTTTATGAAATTGGCCCAAAATGGGTCCATTGGGCCAATTTGGCCCATTGATCATCCCCAACTGGTAGATATTATCAGACCTATTGATATTGAGTGATTGGACGCATGTGATTTATAATTTGGGGCACTTCAAAAACAATAAAAATGCGTTGTGAGTGCATTTTTTGACATGGGCCCAAAAAGGCCCAGAACAGGGCCCTGGCCTACTGTATAAATACTTATTTCTCATGTAAAGGTTAAATCGTGCCCACCCGACAAGTGCTATGACCCACATTTGTCTTTATAAAGCAATTACGTTGGACAAAATACACAAATTCCGCAAATGTACATACCATGGGCCAATGGGCCCTCTTTGAGCAATTTACGGGCCTGATGTCAATTTCATGACTTTAAATTCATAGAGTATGTCTTGTAGGTGTAAAGCATTTTGTGTGGAAACAAAGTATTTTTTTAACATAAAATTGACCAAAATACCCATAAAATGGTTTGGGCCAATTTAAGGTCCCAAATGGGCATTTTGGGCACCGATTTTCAAAAATCGGTCGGCACCAGCGTATTCTACGTCCCATTTTACCCTAGAAACCGATTTTCGAAAAAAGTGAACACCATTTCCCACTGCCCCGGATTTTTTTAGCCCAATTATAGCGTATTAATGCGTTTATTTATTTTATGTAAGGTGACATTATTTATGGCAATTACGGTCATACAGGGGTCCAGCTGACTTAGAGCGACAGCAAGCCATCGACTGGCATTATAGCATTAGACCTGAGAGACTCGAAACCCACTTTCAAACATCCACACATCATCATAATTATCTAGAGTTGCTTTTAGTATAAAATATTCAGCGTGATGTGGTGACGTCGATGTCGATGCAAATCAATTTCATTTCATTTCTTTCATTTATTTCATCACGGTTAAAAAAGCCCAAATTCAGCAAAAGCTGTTTCTCAATCAATTTGTTGTTTTCGTAAGTATTTTTTTTCAATCCTCCTTGTATGTATTTCTTGAAAAATGATAATTATTGAACTCGATTCAATGCAAATGGGGAAAATGGTGTAAATTGACTTATCATCTGCATTTCAACAATGTAACATTCTTTTGTTATTATTTTGAGCTACCATTAGGTCTAACCTACCAGAGGCGTCGATCGGGAGGGGGCAGAAGAAGCAGTCCCCAATGAAAATTGGGGGGTAGGGGGGCTACTCTCCCCCCCCCCATACTTTTGAGAAAGTAAAAAAAAAACTAATAAGACAAGGGAGAGGTAGTTGTGTAGTATATAAAAAAAATGTGTATTTCAAAGTTACGGTCAACGTCTGCAACCTTGTCACAGCACAAGTCGTGTATTTCCTATGGAACAATCTGTCTGTAAATAACTCGGGTTTATGCACAATACCAATGTTGACATTCATTTCAATGTTTACCGTAAGCGAGATAAAATTCCTCAATTGGTCATTAACGACTTTTAAAATACCCAGCTGATATCATACGTAAGCAACACTTCAATTGCACGGACGTAGTCTTGTACCTATACACATGCTTTCCAATATAATGTGTAAAACATACACTCTTACAAACTGGGAATCATTTACTTGCATTACGTGTCGGTAGTGTATGTGGATATCTCGAATGAGCCAAAATAAATCCGATTAATCAGTCAATTACTTCATTAATCAATCAGTCAATCGATCAATCAATCAACAAATCAATCACTCAAGAAACCACCCAAGCAAGCAAGCAACCAACCCATCTATCAACCAACAATCCAATCAACCAATATATCAATCAATAAATCAATAAATCACTCAATTAATCAATGTATCAATCAGTCAATCAATTAATCCGCCAAAGCAATTACATCATTATTCTATCAATCTCTTAATCCAATCATTTAGTTATCTATCATTTAAGCACTCGAAAGATCTCCTTTTCTCTAATTCTCTCGTTCATTCACTCCCAAAATAACTAGCTCAGTGAATCAATTAATCAATCAAAGAAACGATCGATTGATCAATTACCATGGTAATATCCATATAGTTTTTAGTCATACAGACAGTGACAATACGAGGCTCAAAGCTTCGTTTTTTTATAATGATTCTTATAATCATCATCCTCATCATCATCATCATTATTTTTATTTTTTTTTTGAGGAGGGGTGGGGTGTTGGTTGGGTATGGACTCTATTTAGAATTGTAATGTTTTAAATCAATTATGATATTAGCCATGTTCAGACGGCCATGAACTTCCAAGGGTTTGAAACTCCGGTAGTGAAAATTAAATCCAAAAGGTTTACTTCACTCCAAGTTGTGTCCACACGACGGCTGGCACTCCGAAATCACCCCCGTGCCCATTCACCTCCACTTCTCACATCAAAAGCGTGGTCAACTCTATTCCGCAAGCCCCGAAGCTGTCCGCACGGCACGACACTCCAAAACACTCCAGAGTTTTATCGGGGTTTCAGCTTTACCTCCGAGTTTTTTGGGGGGGGGAATAAAACTCCGCTACACCCCCGATAACACTCCGGAGGTTAACATTTCTATTGCGTCCGCACGGTCAAAAACCCCGATCGACACTCCAGAGTTTTGAAACTCCGGAGTTTCAGCCTCCGTGTGGATACGACTATAGATACAGCTCTCCTGTAGATCGCTGGTAACTACCATAGTCGTGTCCACACGGAGGCTAAAAACTCCAGAGTTTCAAAACTCTGGAGTGTCGATCGGGGGTCTAGCGGAGTTTTATCCCCCAAGAAAACTTGGGGGTGAAGCTGAAACTCCGATAACATTGGAGTGTCGTGCCGTGCGGACAGCTTCGGGGGTTCGCGGAATAGAGTTGACCACGCTTTTGATATGAGAAGCGGAGGTGAATGGGTACGGGGTGATTTCGGGGTTTCAGCCGTCGTGTGGACATAACTTGGAGTGAAGTAAACTGTTTAGATTCAATTTTCACCTCCGGAGTTTCAAACCCTTGAAGTTTCATGGCCGTCTGAACATGGATAATATTGCACTGTACGTTGATTATTATTTTTTTTTATTCCAAGGTCCAAAGTACGCGCAGCTGGTGAGATGAAATGAAATGCATATTTTATCAGGATTAAAGAGAATTGATAAGTGTGCCACGGAAATTATAGCTAAGTGGACATTAGTGGTGCATACTTGCATCTTCAACACATTAAGGGTTAAAACAACATGTGTCAAACTGAATCACAAAGTTCCAGAAACGACAACAAAGTTGAAATCAACAGATATTATCACTTATACGGTCACGTGGCAAAACGACGTGATTTGGCATTTATTCATCCATATTGACCATTCCCACTACACACAGACACACACAGAGACATACACACACACAGACAGACACACACAAATACAGATAGACACACACACACACACACGCGCGCGCGCGCGCGCGCACACACACATCCTCAAAACCTCAAGAGGAAGAAAAGGCTAGTGTATCAGTTTAAGCAGATTTCGTTGTGTGTGTGTGAATATTCTAGACGGGCTATTGTTAGACTAAAAATTTGGTTATTGATGGGATAAAGAGATCATGGGAAATTGAATTTCAAGTGCGCCCCGAGTGTCTTTAGGCTATCTTCCAATGTGTAGGTGCTATGGAGAATCGAATGATGAATGTATTTTGTTCATCCGAAGAGGCTCAATAAAGGGTTTCGTGCTATTTTACATGAACAAATGGAAAATTACATCAGATAGGATACTGTTCAATAAATAGACGAAGGGGTGCAGTTTATGCAAATAAAATATTACATGCCCAGTCAATATTTTATTACGAAAACACGTGCAAATAATAATGACAAACATGATGCTCCATAATTTATGTCTAAGTGTTTGTTATAAGAAACATACACCAACTGTGAATAAGTGGCCAAACTCTTGTGTTATGTGTATTTTTACTAAGTGGATACAATTGAAGAGCTTAGTTCCAAAAGGTGGTAAATCCAGTTTTCACCAAAAAAATGAGTTATTAACGTTCACAAAGTTGGCACCTACTGATCTAGTAATAGTGTAAAATTTGAAGTCAAGTTTTTAAGATTATGTACAAATTATCACGGGTTTAAGTTTTATTTTACCATAGACGCGTGCATAAACGCAGGCAAAGAAATGCATTTTTCTCCAAAGTTACTAAAATGGATTTAGCACCTTTTGGAAATAAGCTCTTCAATTCAATTTTTAGGGGGATTACAGTTTACTAACCTAACTTACGGGAAAACTTCCACGTGATATTCCAAGTTTCAAAGAGAGAGAGAGAAAAAAAACATTATGTGCGACAGTTAGTAAGCACTTGAGACGTCAGTTTGGAGAATAAATTGACTTCTGTAAAAATATACTTGAGTTTTCACGTCAGCTGTGTAAATTGAATTTGAACATTTCCTGTTAATTGGTGGGGTCAAAATGAGGTTGGAAACCCCATTAGCCTTTTGGGGTCACAAAATCTTATCATAATTATATTCCTAATCGAAACCATAATTTATTACTCGAATTCGTGTAACGTTCTATTGTAAATCACCCAATTACCAGATTACTAGTTACAACATAGTCCATACTAAGCGCAAAATTCTGCTGTTTACCTGCTTTCTTCCCAGGGCCCAATCAATTAGTGCTAAGCACATTCAATTATGATGAGGTTGAGATTGAAAGCGTTATATTGTGCCTTGTACTCTTTGAAGAATGATGTAGGCATATCAAACCCAAAGAATTCTCAGCTCCGGCCATTGTGCAGTTCTTTCTAGATCATTCAACATGCTTCGAGCTTCTCTCAGCAGTATGCCGCTAAATTGGCACTTATTTCGTGTCGTCTGGCTGGTTTTGATTTCATGTGCCATGGGTAAGTAGGAATTTTGCTCTTAATACCATTACTCCGTATCTACCCACCAATGATCATAGCTTAAGGAGAAAATATTTCTTCTACATTTCCCTTTTTTGTTAAATTATCATGCCTATTGTATTTTTGTTTTGTTTTTCTTAAAAATATTGACAATGTTAATGATGTCTAATCGCTTACGCATATCTTTTCCCCAGTACTTCACCGCCATAAGCCAGTCAAAATTATTACCTGATTACTGTCTTTGTAACTACCCACCTTTATTAGAGCTTGCCAATGTCATTTTTTGGTGTTTATTTCTCGAGATAATTTTTATCATGGAGTATCTAAATCAATCCCGGCGCTGTATTAGTGTGGCTTGGAGCTAGGTTTCAAGTTGCAACTACATGTATACATGGTATAGGACGTTTTTAACAAGTTACTTTATTGATTAATCAATCTACATTATTCAACGATTTCAAATCCCTATGTACAATTTGATGATTAAATGTCGAATTTAATCTGCTGATGTTAATTAAACATAACTTGTACATTTGTGTACAGCCTATCAAAGTCACGCAGGCGTCATTAAGTTTCTCATTACGTAACGGACATTCGTACATAACAACACTAAATCGCTCTTCGTTCTGCAGTTTCATTTCCTATATTAAGAAGTTTGCATTTGCAAACTCATCCAGTTAATCGAATTTTACCCCAGAAAAGCTGTTTGCTTAGACTCATGTCACAATCCCTATTTTTTTTTTTGGGGGGGGGAGGGGGTCATGATTGGCTTATGATTTTTGTGCTCGTTGCACTTTGTATTCATGTTTTGACTTAAGTCATGACCCCAACGACATTTCGTTGATTTATTATACAGGTTTTTTTTTCATACTTTTCCACATTAATTCAAAATTAGATTTTATTTCCAGTCGTGAATATTGCATTTTATTATTCTGTTTTCTGTCCATTTGCTTTGCTTTACAAAAATATATACATGTAGTTATATTCTTTCTTATCAATAAAATTGTTAAAGGCTCTTTCAAATGACCCTTTCCATGCACACCGACAACTGGAATGCACCGAGTGTTGGAAATTACGTATTAAATTGTGTTATGAAATACATTTCACGCCATTAATCAAGCGTTTATTTTGGATAAAAAACACTTGATGGAAGTACACCTACGCTAAAGTTGGCAGGTTTAATTTGATAGTATATTCTCAACTATTATCAACACATTGAATTTGAATAGCTATTCGATTATGAAATTATCCACACGACATTCTCAATTCTATTGGAAACTGAATGTCTGCATTATCAAAATTATTATCAAACGTGCGGAAATGGCCGGTCATATATTATATTTTTCGACATCTTGGCTCCCTTTACTAGTGGAATGGTGGAAAATAAGATAAGTTTAATCTCCCCCCCCCCCCCCGCCATACTCTTTGTTTCCAAATCATGTACGTTCATGGCTAGATAGAATCCAACAAGTAAAGTAAAGTAAAATAAAATGAAAATAACTGTATACAAAAGAAAGATCCACTGGACACCTGCTTCACGGCCACAACCAAGGGCCCAAAAACAAAATAATGCGACGGTACCGCCCAAAACCCTGAAATTTCCACTTTTTTCAAAAGAACGTAATATCCTTATTTTTTTTATTACCTAATGTCCATTTCACGAAATAATATTGCTTTCAGAGGTTCAAAACAGGCCAATAAAACCACTGGAACTCGTGAGTTCGGCGAATAAAATTTCAAAAATCAAACCCTTTTTCATAAAATTTCCCAAACCAGCCCTGTCGCCGAAAAGTAACAGAGATGGGGGGGGGGGGATTTGTTGGCGAACAAACTGTTTAACGACGAAACCGTTTGTCCATAATTTCCATAATTTAAAGTCCATATCATGTTCTACGGCACAGAAAAATGGGGGTGTTTTCTGCATAAAGGGGGATGTTTAACATTAGAATTAGGTGTTAGACAGCTCCTTTTGTAAACGGCGTATGCCTATAACTGCATGTATAATGGTAGTCATACAGGTACATGAAGTTACAGCATTAAATTTTAAGGAATTATAAATAAACTCTATCCACCACCTCCCCTATAGGATTTACACAACAGATTTATGTATTAGGATGTACTTTGTACACGTCGACTTGTGCATAAATACATATGGTCACGTGAACACACGGCCAAATTTCCTTCGGGGAAAAAAAAATGTTTTCTTCCCTACGGAATGATTGTTGCGTGGCTTAAGCACAAGAACTGGTTACTAGCTGTCAAGCATAATTATAATTGGCATAATTAAAAAAAAAAAAATCCTGTCTCATCACGGTAACATAGTAAGCGGCTTGCGTATAATTATGTAGACGATTACAAAGGGCGGGAATAGTCACGTATGCCCTTAGTTTTACTTATACAAATGTGCCTGTGTAATACGCAAATCAGTTTGGAAAATGTAGAAAATACAAAATACAAACTCAGTCTGTTCTTCAGGTGTACTGAACTGAGCCGACTGAGGCCGAAATGTTCATCGTTAGTAGCGAATAATAATCTCCATGAGACCATTTCATAATAATTTGTTATGTTCATGAATGCATAATGCGGTATCCGCCATTTATTGGCTGCAGGGCCGTTGCAACCGTCTGATAGTATACTAGGAATTTGCGATTTTTTTTTTGTCATCCTACGTAGAAATTGGTTGACTAAGGTTTGACAACTATTGTTTTCCGATAGTAAATCAATAATGTCTTTGACATTGAACAATTCATAACATGTGTCCTTAATTAGGTGCATCGATTATACACGCTTTAAAGGCATTTCGTATTTAGTTTTGTATTGTTATCATAATCAATGATGCCGTACTACCACAAGCTATACACACAGGATTCCCACCGATAACCAACACGATCAATCAAACCATCCACGACCAACCTCTGATGGTATCAACAGGTAAAGTTTTGACTGTTTACTCTCATACTTGAATACACATACTGCACTCGACAATCATCTATAGATACGACATACACACACTGAATTTTTCCCCCGCGAAACTTCTTGACGTTGAAGGCGTACATCTGGTCCCATTGCGTACAATCTTTAATGGTTACCCGTTTTTTAATGAATAAAGCTATCTTATTTGTTACAGTGGTTCAGGCAGTATATCACGTAAGGGGGAATATTTCATATTCAATTATTTCAATTCAATATTTATTCAGTAAATTTCCAATAAAAACAATCATACATAGTAAAAGTAACAGAGATGTTTAAATAAAAAACCGAAGGCTTGATTAAAAATATAAAACATCCTTATTTACGTAACAAACATTATGTGATGAACATATCCACCAATTAAAAACGAAATAAGCTAAAATACACATAAATACAAACACTACACGCAAGGACTACGACGGTATAATACAGAATAAGACATATACACAATACAAGACAGAACAAGACAACATACATACGTGTTACACATTAAGTCTGTAAAATGAGAGTAAAACGAAATAGAATAAGTAGTATGGAGGGTCAATATGGCATACGTTGGCAAGACTTGTTAATTTTGTTGCACGAAGTATTGATTTGTATCGATTTTTGAATTGCACTAAAGTTTAGATTCTTTCAAATAGTAGTTAAAATTGTTCCAGATTTTGACACCATTAAATTTTACAGATAGCTTTTTGGAGAGGGCAGATTTAATAAGTGGTAATCGATAATGACGACAAGTTTCTTTGTTTTGAGAATGGCTTGGTTTTGCATAAGAACAGAAAATGTGAAAATAAGTCTGGTAATGCATTTTTTAAATATTTTCGTACATAAATTATGCCTGTTTTAAGGTCAATAAGTTTATTCAAAGGAGGAGTTTTTTAATTGCTGAAATAAATTACTAGTGGGGCACGGTAATGTGAGCTCCAGCACAGTTACGGATAAACCCTCTTTGCAAATACTTAAGTTTGTTTAGCTTATTTCCCGACGCCCTTCCCATACAATATTACAGTAGGTCATAAAAGGGTAGAACTAAAGTGCAATAGACATGATAGAGTGTGCGAAGGGTTTCCGACGAAAGAACAGAACGTAATTTTGTAATGAATACCTAGTGTGTTACTTATTTTGTTCGCTACATATTGAATATGTTTATTCCCATGTTAAACGGTTGTCTATGGACAATACACAAAAAACTGACAAAGATCGACTTTGTTTATTACTTCATACGTCTATTTTTAATTCGACATTCTGACTGACAGGCTTGCCACGGGTAATTACATGAATTTAGTTTTTGAGCTGTTTCAGTTGCAGTTTGTTTGCCCTGAACCAGTCACATACTTTCCTACTTCGGTGTTGGCAGTTTGCATCAACGAGTTTAAGTCTTTGTCAGAGAAAAATAGATTAGTGTCATCAGCGTATAGGTAGAAATGACGCCAGATTCGAACTGCGAGTGAGGTCGTTGACATAAGACTAAGATAAAAGGCGTGACAAGGATATATCCTCACTTGTGGGACTGAGCCAGTATTAATTGTTTTCAAAAGAAATCTGGATGGGATTATTTAAAGCCCCTGTCCCACTACTGCGCGGCAAGGTTGCGTATGACTTGCGGGACAATTTTCCAGCACGCAGGATAATTAAGCGGGCGGAAAAAAATTTTGAACGAGTTTTCGCGTGCATTCTACCGTCCTGGACGCGTGCTACTTTTAGCTCTTCATGCGTGCTATTCCGTGGCGACTGCGGTTCAGGCGCTGTGAGAGCTTCGACACCTGATCCCGTGTAGTTACGCCGGGCGACATACGGGCGCTGCGAGGTACCTGCGCTCACAACTGGTGTACCTGCGCTGGCGAGTTGCCTGCGCGAGGCTTGCGATCCGTGGGTAATACTGTGGCGGGAACCTTTCTCCATTTTCGCTAACCTGTAGTGGCCGCAAGTCACCAAGGAGGTAAAGCCCTCAACCTTGAAACAGCAGAAAGGCAGTAAATAATCCATCAAAGCAAGCAATTCTGCTCGGTTATGACTGACCAGCTACACGGATGTTTGGCAGTACCGACACGTTCCTTGCCAGTAAGACCGCTATTGATGCTCGGTAAAATGTCCGCCAGAATGACAATGGCATTTCCCCGTGCATAGCCCAACGATCCACGGGCAACCTACGTACTTTAAACGGGTTAAATTGCCTTGCTGACTTTGCGGCCGCTACGGGCCTCTTTACTCGGTGTTTCTGCGTTTCCTTGCGGGCAATCCGGCCCGCGCTTACCCGCAACAAGTTTATTGAACATGCCTCAAAACTTAGGCTGCGTGGGTAAATCGGACTTCGCTGTGCGCACCTCCGGGCAACACTACGGGCGAGATACGTGTAGGGTACTGTCAGGTGCGGGCCATCTGCGGACCTGCGGGTAGCATAAAATTGGTTCCCGCATAGTACACACGCAACGCTTGCCCGCAGAGTGGACAGGGGCTTAACGTTAACACAATTGCTTCACGCGTTTACATAAGTAGCTTTTTAAAACCAGCTAAGAGCCAATACCTCGTACAGTTCGCCACAACCGTAATTGTAGGCCTGTGACATTAGAATGTCTGTGATTGAGGGCATGCGAATGCCTTAGAAAGGTCGATATAAATAGCTAAATGAAGTCTGTTCACTTTCACAACAAGGAAGTTCAGTAACTCAGTGGCGTGAAAACTAAAATGCAAGCGCTCAGTGCGAGTTCCAGGTCGGAATCCGAATTGTTGTTGGGCTATTAGATGATGAACTGGTAAATAATTTGTAAAATCTGTTAAATACTAAGCGTTCAAGTACGTTTGGAGAGAGTTGGAGTAGCGAGAACTTTGACGATAGATTAGTTACTGGCTGTCTGTGATGCGCCAACTGTATGAATAAGGAATCACTTTACATACTTATTTCATGTTTCAGGAAGCACCACTAAGAAGAGAATTGCTTAGCAGATGTTGTGAAAAAGGTTTGAAGATAAATTATGATTATTCGTTGATAAATATTTGAACATAAGACCATTCTGTACCGATGAAGACGCTGCTCGTTAGCTTGGCG
Source organism: Eucidaris tribuloides (assembly GCA_001188425.1). NCBI lineage: Eukaryota > Metazoa > Echinodermata > Echinoidea > Cidaroida > Cidaridae > Eucidaris > Eucidaris tribuloides. The sequence continues at coordinate 1,597 of JZLH01S0115652.1, read as the reverse complement.
TCAGGGAACAATTGTCACTTTCATTAGTGGGGAAGAAAATAATGAGTTGAGGTTGCGGCTGGTAAATATTGTGGAAAAAATGAGTACACGTTCCTTTACATTTGATAATATCGCTTACGCGATGCTACTTAAACTTAATTATTAAAACGATCTTGTATTCGATTTATTATCGGTGACTTTTTTACATTATTTTTTCAATTACAGATGAGGTAGAATGTGTTCTTCTTTTGCCAAGAAGTTCATATTAAACACATTCCATGTTTTACGCAGATCATGTTACTCATTCTCCAACTTTTGGCAAAATAATGCTTCCTTTTTGAAACCCTTTTGTATATTTCTCACTTTGATTACGTAATTCAGTATATTTCAATTTATCTGCAGGTAAATTAGATTTGCGCTACCGTGCATTAGAGTTTGTCTCTTCTGTTGCATTGAGCTCGTAAAATACGGTCGGTGATAATCCAGGGTTTTTCGAATAAGATTTCTTTTCTTTCCTGGTGTGTCCGAGACGTGGTCTTTACAAGTTTTTGACAAAATATTAATGAATCGATCATACGACAAATTTACATCATTCGTATTCATGACTTCACTGAAGTCCTGTTTCTTGAAGAATCTTCAATAATGAGGAAATTGTATGTTGGGGCAGTTTTGTTAGCGGGTGATGCTTTTGAAGGAAAACCGAACAGTTTCCTTGGTGTAATACATAAAAATCGCGAAATGCTCCGTTTATGCCGGATACTACAAAATACTGTAGTATTGCGTTCTAACAGAACATTGGAGAAGTATATTTCGATGCATGTTACACGAACGAGACGTAACACGGGTTAGGCTTTGTAATCACAGTGGCCGGTAACAGTAGGTATAAATCATGTTCAACAGGTTCTCAGTTTCACGGTGGGTTGACTTGTTTTAACAAGTTCGAAATTATAGTCACCTAGTAAATAACAGTCTTTATGTTCAGACTCAATTTGACTTAACGTGGCCACTCAAGAATTGATAAATTCATTGTGAATTAAAATTTGGTGCGTTTATAAATTACTTTTCCAATTATTACATTTCTGTGTTCTTTCAGTTCAATTCAAATGAATAACGAATACAATTGAGTCATTGTTTAAAGATAAATCAATTTCTTCTTCTAAATTAGAATCTTCAGATGATACATAACATAATACACACACCACACCTTTCCGCCAGCACGTTTTTTATGCATAGAACGTATAATCAAGAAATATTATTAAAATAGACGCGAAGCAATCATCGTCCAAACCACGTTTCAGAAAACGCATATACCCGAAAACTTTGTGCTTAATTGTTTGTAAGTAACTTTCAATATTCAATTTAGGCTTGGTAAATTTTGAGCATTTAACATGGAACATTGACAGAGTTATTCTTACATTGCCAAAGTAGCGTGTCTTATCATTAAATGAATCACTAAAGTACATACAAGGCGTGGCTCATCAAATCACTGGTATTGGCATTGTATTTCATCACTTCATTCAATAATACGTCCGTGGCCATATTGTCCCGGATGAGGAGTGTAATTACTGTCCATGATTTGTTGTAAAAAAGCTTTCGGCCATAGAGTGTACACTGAATT
>JZLH01S0115651.1:18984-33273 GCA_001188425.1 Eucidaris tribuloides | reverse complement strand
TATCATGCAAAGGGGCTGTATCATTGCAGATACACCATTCATTTATAGTCAAATCATCGCAACAAGGATGTATCTGCACATTACACCACATCGGTTTTCTATTGCTGATATCATGGCAAAGGGTGTATCTGCAGATACACCATTTACTTAGCTTATCTGTAATCATGCAGAACAATGTTTCTGACCGAATTCATCTTTATTTTTTTCATAAATGGACAAATTGTGGCCAAAAAGTATATTTCAAACTCTAGTTGGAATTGGAACTGTATGCACTGTCGCGCTCGCGCAACATTTAATGGCTGTGCGTTAGTAGCCATCACGTTTCATAGTTGGACACCGTGGAATATTGTTCATCGCGGCAATCGTTGCACAGGCTAGGCCTAACCCACGCGAGCGCCGGCACCGCCGGCGGGCTTTGGCCGCTCCCTGGAGTTAAGGCTAGGCCTTGCTGTGCACTAACTTTGTTGGCCCACCGAGTGCAACATTTTTGTGATTGCCCGCATCGCTTGTCCGGGGGGGCCCATTCCTCAGCCTAAAGTGTCCAATGGCGGGTCACATAAAAGTTTCATATCACCATCGTCAAAATATGAGTACTGTGACCATGACATGTTTCCTAATGTTATTCTCGCACCAAATATCGTGCTTAAAGATAGTCAAATCAGCAATATCACTTTTTTAAAGTGAGAGTGGCCACTTAAACATTTGTGAATAGATTGTGTGAAAATGCCGATTGAATTAAACACATAGAAAATGACAGATACTTTACATGTTTTTATTAACATCTTTTTTTTCATTTTTTCCTCAGAGAAGTAATTGTTATGTTGACAATTATGGATTTTGTGGAAAGAACAAAACAAATAATTTGTGTTTTATTTTCAGTTTCAATGCGCAATGCAACAAAAATTACTTGCGGTTAACGTATCTGTTCGGTAACGTATCTTGTTGTTAAATTATCCTTAAAAAACACTTCAGAGTACATTTCTTGCAAATATATACCTTGCCCTTTTTTACTTGCAATTTACTTTGTACTTAGTTCATAACTTTTTTACTCGGGTGCGAGTCTTAAAACTAGATATTATTTTCAGTCCCAAGATACTTCTTAAAGTAACGTATCTGTTGCACACGTCACCCCTGACTTTTCAGTATTTGAAACGCGGCATATCTCCTAAACGCAAATTGTCTCATGCTATCGACTATTAAATCAATGTTGGGTAATTCAAGGGCAATGTTCAGAGTGCAAATATTACTTTTTTGCCTTTATGTAACTTTTTCGGCCGATTAAAAATCATTCATAATATTTTTGACGGTACGTATCTGTTGGTAAACGTATCGTTCGGTATCGTATCTGTTTGGACACAAAATACAAACGTGCTGTTGTTTCGCGAAACTACATCGCGGCATTTTCTTAGGGTTTTTGTATGTTTTAACAGTTAGGCGCTGTGATTTACTACGCGAGGATAATATACTTGGATAATCTGTATATCTTGGCTACGCAAATGAAAATATAGGTAACGTATCACTGTTATTGCCTCATTTTTTCGGTGTGCATTTCCTGACTTTAATTTATTACAAACCGGTTTATTGTTTTAACGCCCAAGCCCATTTAAAATATTCTTTTACTATTCAAATGGTTGACTAGATAGAATGTCAGAGAAATACTAAATGCCTGATTTATTATTTTTAGTCGCGGTTCCAGATCGGTTGACCTTTTTAGGTAACGGTACTGTTGCAACTTCGGTGGGGACAAGCCACTTTTGACACTGACGATGAGGAAAAATTAATCGATGTACTACGGCTTGGGAAGTAGGGCTAAAATGATGGTGCATACAATTTAGCAACCATCGTAGGATATCAGTTCATTCTTCTCGACTTTTAAGGTGTAATTTTTCACGTTTACTCTGAACCTCAATGGGTTGTGCGGGACAAACATAGCTCCCATAGGCTATGATTAGTAAGCCATTATTTCAGATTAAATATATTTTGAAATGCTGTTTCCTCCATCTAAAAGTGTATTTGCCCATAAAGGGTACCCCAATGGTTAAACAAAAAGGACGCGGTATGACAGACATTATGGTATTTTTTCATTGGAAATATCCCTGGCCGGCAGGGAAAACTGCCCTTTTTGGGACACTTTAGCCTGACGAAATGGGCCCAGGTGGGCGTTTACGCTTTTTTAGATGCGACAATTTTGCCGTTGAAATTGACGGCTTGCTTGTGAAACAGCCACCGTTCAAGATAAAAATATTGCAATGCGCAATGTGGTACATATAATCATATTGGCCTGGACAAAGCAACCTTGTCCCACATAAAACTCAAATTTGCTAAAGCAGAAGAGCAATCTTAACGAAGTATACGTTCAATACCCGGTTACGTCGTCTTACAGTGTTAGGCTGGGTAGTTCGTCGATGCTTCGTTACGACAAAAAACCGGCACATACAGTAGGCTACCTTACTTTACACAATCTGCCAGGCCCATATACTCGTCGTTAGACTTAAGTTTCACGACACAGTTTTACATAGTTTATCTAGACCCTACAATAGTAACAGTTTAGTAAAACTTACCTTTTAAATAATTAACACTAAGAATTAATCCTTCTACAATAGAAACGATATGATGTAAGTGCAGATACATCCTTTTACCATGATCGCGGGACGAGTGTGGATAGTGGAATATTTTGCCAGAACGCTGTATCTACACAAAAATGCTTATTTTGAAGAAAATATATAATTATATATTATTTAAATTGTGTAGAAAAATAATTTAAATGATAATCTACCAAATGAAACAAAAATCAACTTTGAAAAAGTCTGTTTTCACAAAAAGGTAAAAGCTGAAACTTCAAAGTGATTTTTCTAGGAATGTGTATTTTGCAGATACACCCTTTTGCCATGTAACGGCCGAGCATCTATGAGAAGCAGAGAGGTAAAATGCATTGTACAGTATAAAAGTCAAATAGTAAAGACACTATACCTAAGGGCCTTCAGGATATTTGCTGTGGCAATTGGTGAGTTTGTGTACACAATGGACACCACAGGAATTGTGTATGGGAGCTCACGTACAATAGGCAACCAGCGTTTCTAAGGACAGCGCCATGGCAATGGTGTAAACAATAATGTGAAAGTACCGGTGGCGTATTGATTGCTGCCTGTGATGAGGCAGTATTGCTGTGAATTCATTATGATCCATCGGCGTTAGCCTCGTGCCATGCTCACTCTCCATGTGCGTACATATATGAATGATCATTGCAGTAATAATCATTGCAAGGTCATTCCTGTTAGTCCCAGATGAAACATTTGCAGCGTAGGAAATACACTAGGGCAACGGGCGATTTAGCCCCCAAAATTAACAAAATAGCCCCCCAAATCACAAAATAGCCCTCAATTATCCTCATAGGATTCAATGTAGGCCTATAATATACTGGCATCACTAATTCAGGCTTGAAAGTAGCCCCAGAAAATACAATTTTATTTCCTACCCTGAGAATTTGAATTGATGTTTCATCGGTCTTATTTTTACATCCATGCAGATAGAATTGAGTACTTGTTGACATGTACATGTTCACTGAATGTCATAAATGGATGTGTAATTTGTTCATAATTATGCAAAATATGTAAAAAGAAATATGCTATCCATATGCTGAGTACATTTTATGCATGTAAATGGTGAAGTGTGTACACAATTACTCTATCTTATATGTTCATAGTATGTGCACTGTACATTTACATGTTCACAGAGAAAAATGTAACTAATTTCACATTTTCACACAAAATATAAAAAATGTAACATGTAGGCCTGTCCAATATATACTAATTTTACTTTACATGTACATGTAGGTCAATGAGACAGTAACAAGTCAATAATAAAATTATGAAAGTAGTAGTGATAGTAGCAATGTAGTAAAATAGTGGCCCCCTCTCTATAGAAGTCAAACTGTTAAATAGTGGCCATATAATGTTGATTCCACTAGAGGTACATTGTCAATTATGTATAAAAACAACCAATAAAGGCCACATTTTTTTCTTCCTTGGGTGGCTGCTATAGACAAGTTTCTGTAGTAGTAGTAGTGGTAGTACTTAGTAGAAGTAGTAGACTACTACTAGTAGTAGAAGTAGTAGTAGTAGCAGTGAGCAGTAACAATATAGAAGTATATGTATGTACAGTAGTACAGTAGTAGTAGCAGAAAAAGTGGTAGAAGTAAAAGTACTAGTTGTGGTAAATAGTGAAATATTTCACAAATATGTCCTGAGAGTCATTTTAAATCTTTGTTGACACTTCATTGAAATTTTCAGCTATTACTAACTATTCATGTTTGACTGAAAATCTTTGTTTTTATTGAGCTGCAACCTGTTGCCATCTTTGTGCTGCTAAACCCAAAATCTAATCAATCCAATACTCCTCGAAAATTTGGGCACATTCTGGTTCACAGGCATGATAAAGGTTGAGCCCTTTTTGTGTAGATTTTAATATGCGTGCAAACTGTCTTGTCATTAAATACAGGGTGTTCCAAGAGACACAACTTCAGAGGAGACTTTAAGGACATGTCTGGGAGAAATCGACCGCTGTTATCAGGATAACATCATGCCATTCTTCCTTAACCTCACAAGGTAAATATACTATATGGTACAAATTGTAAGTAATTTCTCATTTGAGTTTGGTGAGTTAGCATTGCACATTAATGTTGAGTATATCCCCTGTAATCCTACATACATGTACATAACATGTTCTAACAATGCATACATAAAAAACAAGCTGGTATAAAAAAATTTCCAAGCAATAAAGTTTTCTACATATTTAATAGGCCTAAATGTATACCACGCTTTCTTCCTACGTGTTTCTTTTACTAATGCCTTGTGAAATCAAACATATCAAACAATATTCCATTTACCCATAATGTAAATTTATTGTTAGAATTAGAAAAATTTTCTTATGTACTTGTAATTATATACTCATACAACATACACATTATATCTCTCCTGATGTACACTTTCCTGAAAAGCAATAATTTGCAAAACTTTTCTCAGCAGAATCCTTGATCTATGTGCCTCATTCTAGAAAATATAATATCACAAAATTAGGGCTGCTTCTAGTCAATGTACATTTATATCACTTTAATATTTCCTTCTCCAGTGAACGATGTGGATGGATACCAACAGCAGATGATGTTCCTGAATCACTTAGCAAGGAGTACCGCTGGGTACATGGTCTTTCAGTCACAGAGATGGAAATACTTCATGGAGCTTATAGGATAGACAATCCTAACTGTAAGTAGGAATATTTACCCATGATATGTTCCTTGATTCATTTCTGTTCTTAAATTTGAATAATTGTTCGTGTGCTTTAACCCGTTGGAGACGGTTTGATTTTGCTTAAACACGCATTTTCCATAGACGTCGTGACGAGATATCTCGTCACTCGTCGTCTTGTGTATGTGTTTGCACAACTATCAGATAAACTGACCAGAAAGATTATTGTCAATTTAGGCAACTGAACTTCTATTATGTATTTCTATTACACTGTACTTTTCTTTTTTGTGTATTATGTAGGTACTATTATTATTGTTATATATTGTTATTATCATCATCATCATCATTGTTATTATTATCAACATCATCATCATCATCATCATCATCATTATTGTTATTATTTTCATCATCATTATCATCATTAATATAATTATTGGTTTCCCTCACATTTAATCTATTTGATGTTTCATCCCATTGTTATTTCACTGCAGGATGGCAGTCTGATCTTATCCAATCACTAGTATTGTATAATTTTGTGAATAGTAAAATACCTTGTTGGTAGTTTCAATTTTTACAGCAAACAGTATGTATATTCCATATGGGTATGAAACATGTTTGTTTATTTGTTTATTTTTCTTTCCATTTACAGCTTTGTTCATGATACGAAATACCTCCTTCCTGACGTCCCTACCATCCGAGTTCAAAGATGAGTTCGTTGATCCCAACCCAATAGCACCACACAAAATGGAGGTCCTCAAGCACATGTTAAAGACAAGACTGGTAGGTCACCTTCTTTTCACCACATTAACTATTCACTCATATGGCTTGGAATGTGATGATAATTGATAATTGAGTGATGATAATTGCGTTGATTTATTAACATATTTCACATATTTACAAGTGAATATGATGACATGAATTTGCATAAGAATACAATGATACAAGGTACTTACAGCTATGCATGCATATAATACATGTTTATATTTATCTTACATAAGAGTAACAAATTGTGTATTTAGATTAAATTTCATTATGACATGCTGAAAATTTAAAAGACAAAAACATAAGTAAGTATGCAAAGACAATATGCATGGGCAAAGATTCTGAAACAAAAGAGAATGTTAAAGGGAGAATCCACAAGTTAGCACAAGTGCTAGTCGAGAATGTGAATGTACATTCAAAAAATTAGTGCAATATGTTTAACAAAAATGAGGAAAAATGCAAATACATCGTTCAGTGCACTTTATATAATATGGTAAAGGATAGATTAAACCTGGTTATTTATACTTGTATAGTGCTTTCAGTTTTATCCTTTGAAGTATGAATGTCAATGTTTTTTTTCTCAATGTATAAATAAAGTTGAATATGAATTTAAGTTAATTTAACTCAACATGTGACTAATTCCTTTTCCTGTTGTATTAGTTCACTTATACAATATGGTAAAGATTAGTTTAAACCTGTTTATACTTGTATAAGGCTTTCAATGTTATCCTTTGTATGAATGTCAATTTTTTTTCGACAATGCACAGTATAAATAAAGTTAAATATGAATTTAAGTTAATTTAACTCGGCATGTGACTAATTCCTCTTCCTGTTGTATTTATAGGGTACACGAGTCAGCTGGTATGATGTGGAGTATGCTGGGGTTGATGAAGATGGGAAGGTGGAACTGAATGGCTTACAAGAGAACTTTGCAAAAATGGTGAAGAGTTTGTTTCATATCATTTTATTTAATTCATTTCCACATATTCATTAAAACATACAAAGTACATAAAAATGCATGTAAATATAAATCAATTACAGTCATATGATATGCAATAGCAATTTGCCCAGAGTGAAAACAGAACACGGTAAAACCTCAATTTCTTTCATGGGATCGCAAATCTGGAATAATCTTCCAGAGAATGTAAAACAGCTAAAAAGTGTCCAGTCTTTTCGCACAGAGCTTAAAAATAGCTTCATACAAGAATATTGATATAAAATATATATATTTCATTTACTTTGTTTATAGTTTGTATTCCACGTATGATTGTCTTATACTATGTGCTTAATTTACTTACATGTATTCAGTTTTATTCGAAAGCACCTAACCGTAAGATATAATTATTCACGTTGTATAAGATATTTCTAGTTGTATAGTATTGTTGTTGTAGTTGTATTGTTTCATGCTATATCATGCTAAATATTTCAAGTGTGTTTATATTGTAAATAGTCTAACAAAGGATCTACATCTCACTAGCAGAACTTGCTATATCCGTAGATTCCTTTTACCAAACAAATGTAAAACAACTCATCTCTGTTATATGTATTTTATCTTGTTTGTATTTTGGTAATAAACTCTTTCATTCATTCATTCATTCATTCATTGATAATATAAAGTAACCTGTGCGGGGGGGGGGGGGGTATAGAAAAAAATCATAAATGATTTATCAAGGGCTATCCCCGGAAATATATAACTGATATTAAAAAGTGTGCAAGTGTGTATGAGTTATTATACAGACTTTAATACTAATCATCTGATAATGAAATTGATTTAATTACGTAGTTATTTGTCCATCTATTTATATATGTTATTACTTTTATATCCCTCTATGAATATTCATGAGCATTTTCTAAAACGTAATTGGTTGATTGATGCTCATACGATCAAAAATAATTTCACTAGAAATAAAAAAATCCTTGCCAAAGCTCTGTATATTTTTCACTATTTTTGTCTGGGCAGCACTGCGCCTACTGCGCCTACTGCGCATGCTCATAACCCAAACAAAATGGCGGTGTCGCTCCCGCCGTGAGCACCCAAAACTAACCAATTTAGAAGGCTATCGTTCCTTTGTTATTTTATGATTTTAATGTTATTTTTACGTTCCATTGGTGTTGTGATGAAGATTTCACGTTAACCCTTCGAATTATTAGCGCGGATTTTATGAATCGTAAATTGAAATGCGGAAAATTAACATAAATTTGACTCGCATCGCGTACGGCTGCGGCTTGCTGGGCCAGCCCGCACGCGACGTGTGTGGGCTGTGTACATATTACATAGCGAATTCCTCAGTTGCGTACAATGTGACTGTTCTCTCCGTTTCGGGAGCAGACGGCGGTAATCTACGTACGCATTTCAATTTATTAGCTTAACACCACATTTGGAGTCCGCATAACATTATTGTTAAATTTTAGTAAGTCGGAGGGATACAAAACAAATATACCAAGCATTAAGTTCGAAAGTATAGTGAAATTATCTAACTTCGGATGGACTGGCAGTAATATATTTTCTCGGGGCATCGCCCCTCAGAAAAATATTACTATACCAGTCCCTCCTGAGACAGATAATTTCCACTAATTCTCACAGCTTGGTATATTTGTATAATATATTCATTCAATTATTTTGTTGAGTAATATACTGAGAGATGTATTGTTTATTTAGCCCTTTTAGATAACAAACTGCTTTTCAGAAGTTTCTCTTGTCAGCCATGAATACAAGATAATTAAAGCAATTAACAGAATTAATGCAAACCACTTTATTAGATTAAGTTGATCTAAAAAAAAAGGGCAATACACAGAGTACTTACAAACTGTTTTTGTATTCAATGAGAAATGAAATGTAACAGCATAATTTAATTCAAATTATAGAACAAAGTAATTAACCTGTAAATTTCAAACCCCCCCCCCAAAAAAAATATGAACAACTTCTAAATACAATCACCTATATCTGCTGGTACTTATAAGCATTTGAAAGAGTTCCTATCCAACCAGAAGGGTCAAATGAAAAAATCAGAATTTATATTTTATTTCTAACACTACCTTCTCCTTATTCACTGTTGTAGTGCCTTTAACTTCTTGTATATCCAGCAAAATGAAGTTAACCTCATAGATTATGAATAGCATTATGGCCTTCTGGCAGGCACACAAAGTAGTCATAATTAAAGGATTCATTTTATTTAGTGTTTCATGCCAGTAGAAAAAGCGAGTTAAAATTCTTCTGTACCAGTGATATAGGCAAAAACGGCTTCATGTTTATTTTTCTTTCCTCCCTGTTGTTCTGTTGCAGGTCTTTGATTTTTTCCAGCAAAGAATAGAAGAGCAGTACCCAATGCCTGACCTAAACCTCGATCCATATCAACAAACCAAAGAAGCTCATGAGGTGGGTACAGTAATAACCCAGTAACTTTCATGAGCCATAAGTATTTGGTTTCATAACACTTATTGATATTATTATGATGGCTATTGTTGTGTTAATAATGCATGATCACTATGTTCTGATTGATTGGTATGAAATGATATTTCATTCAAAAAATCCAGGTGATTTAAGTTGGGATGGAACAAGAAATGTACAGAAATCTCATCATTTTGGACATAAACCTAACTACTTATTGCATAGTTTCTTGACACTAATTGCCCTTCATCATAATGAAATGGCAAAATCGCATATTTTGTTGTTCTCAGTTTGATCAAATTTCTTCTGCTTACAGTTTGTCCCTCCTTTCTAAATTTAAATGCAATTGGCAAGATTTCCAGAACCAAATGAGTTGAAATCTATGCCAACATTATTTGCATTAATTTGTCATTTAGGGAAATGTAAATCCAGGCTGGAAGGATTTGTCTTGGATTTGTATAGTTACAGAGAAAAGTGCTTCAGTCAGCACTGAATTAAATTACGACCAAAATAGAAATTGAAGCAATAAAAAGTCATGCTATTAATTTACTTGCCAGAGCTGTTTCTGACAGTGCTTGTCTAATTATGAGGAAACAATTAGCTGTCATCCTGTCACAACAAAAATATTGAACAATACACTTGATTCTTGAATCATGTCATGTCATATGGAACACAGCTTGTCATCCTGCTTTGTTCTTTTAATTGTACCCTATTATACCTCCACTAAACAAAGCTTGAATGGTATATATATATAGGAATCAGCGTATGGTTGGGCGGTTAGCTGGGTGGGCTGGCGAGCGGGCGGTTAATCCAGTACAAATCTTGCAGATCAAACAACTTCCTTAGTTTTTGAGCAATGCTCATGAAATTTGGCATATGCATTGGTCTTGGGTTGAAAATATGCAAGGCACATTTATTTTCATGTCTAGCATGTCTTGGTAACTATTGCCATGGTAATGGTATAATGTGATGATGAACCAACTCCCAGGTGGAGCTGGGAGTTGTGATGGGTGGTGCTAGGCTCATTTTATAATGTATTAGTTTTACTATAATTGTTTAATGAATATGATGTATTGTACACTGCGTAGTAGTAGTAGTAGTATTCTACTACTACTACTACTACTACTACTACTACTACTACTACTACTACTACCAGCCACATTTCTTCACATAAGGCCATCCTGATGAGGCCTGGGTATTAATCACCTATAGTGATGTTGCTATGTGTAGTTTTGTTTAATTATGTGTAATTTCAATCTGATTTTGTATCGCCATCCAGTCATTCCTGAAGAGTCGCGGTGCCACTGTCCTGGGTCGGAACAGCATAATGGAGCAAATCCAGAATTATGTGACGGAAGTGGGCGTCGACAAGGCCCTTATCATGGTGGGTGGGGCAGGTACTGGTAAATCCTCCATCATGGCTCGTACTGCAGATGTAGCCCAGACCATGGCTCTCAACAAACGCATTCCAGGGTAAGGGATTGATGGTACTTTTGGTGTCCAAGAGAGTCAGAAGTTTATTCTCCCCGCTGAATGAAGTTCATGAGGGCACTATGAAACGGGCTCCGTATGTGTGTGTGTTGGTGTGTGTGTGTCCATGTGTGCTCGAAATGTTGACATTTGTTTTTTCTCCTACATTTCACAGCAGATTTTGATTCTGTTTGGTTTATCTGATAGGGCTTGGAGGTAGGGGCTGCCAAACTTCTACACAGAATTCTGAAATTCATTAATTATGCAAATTTATGCAAATTTCATCAAAATTAATGCAAAATTCATGCCATTTACAAATCTACACTTTCGGCGGGGACGTATATTATGTACTGCATAATTTACTGATCACTTGTTACATATGAAACAACCAAAAGTAACGAATTTACTGATGACTTGTAACATATGAAACAACCAAAAGTAACGAAACCAAATTCAGATGAGTAAAAATATCACTCAAATTGAAATATTAATATTGGACATGATGATTTTAATTCAGTTCAGTTAAATTTTGATTTATTGTTGCACTCACTAAGAGTGAAAATGAGACAAAGGGATGTAAGTGTTATTTTGCATATCATCTAGGTCTTGTGTTTTAGGTGTCTTTATATCTTCTTTGTCAATCATTATGTTGCAACTGAGCTTAGGTACAGTGAATTGATTGTGATATATTTGATCAAACTTTGTAGTACAGTTTCATGTTGAGGAAATATTAACTGATTATATTTTGGGCTCAGAAGTTCAAAGGTCAAAAGTTGCAACTCAGTGTACATGAAACTGGGTTTTGTATTAGCTTTAATTTACTAATAAAATACAAAATATGAACATATGATTGCCAATAACATGACAAAAAGTATTGGATGAGTACATCCAATCCTGCTATTTCTCTGTTATGTCTTATGTTTGTTTCTGTTTGTATCCACAGGGGAGGTGATACTGGCTGGCATGTCTTCTACCATTTTGTGGGAGCCATCCCTGGATCTACGGACCTGGAACTGTGTCTAAAACGTCTCCTGAAGGAACTCAATGCATTCAATGTAAGCTACATCAAGGATCTCTTGTGGCTGCTTTGCTTATGTTGTCCATTGACTTGATGTCATAGAAACTGTGTGATTATAAATAAACATCGATATTGGTAGTATATTTCAATATGTTTCAACTAGGCTGGTATATGAGCATGTATTTCATTACATATGCACAAGTATGTTTCGATACCCATGCACATACTAAAATTTCAAACATCAATTACATCATATACATAAACATATCAGCTTTAAACCTCTTCAGCAGGGAGAAATACAAAAATATGGGCCTGGGTTGTACATAACAACACCTGAAATATATCAGTTTACATTCCTATTTCAAGTGTTCATTAAAACTTCAGGTGCAGGCACAGAAATGCTAGATAAACTATGTGTCTTGCTAATAGAAAAATATCAGGTTGCTATTCTACTCCACATGACATATCCGTGAAGTATTCTTCATACCTTTCTCCCACGCATGGTTGTTCTCCATGCTCATGGATGTGATCAATTGTGCATGTCTAGTTGATCAGTAACAGATCGTCCTGGTACATGTGGAGCCCTATTATGCAAAATCATGAGTAATTTCAAATCCTGCGTTTTTGTTGTTATAATTAGGAAGCCACAACACCCAAGAATCTGGAGGCGTGCTGCCAGCTGGCCTGTGGTGTCCTCTCTAACCCCAAGACACAACCTGTCATCATCATCATTGATGCCCTCAACCAGGTAAAGAAATGTCAAAGGTGTATGTAACTTGATTGGTTTTGGTTAGGGTTAGTTGTCAGTGTTAGGGTTAACTCTAATACCCCCAAGATTCTGGAGGCGTGCTGCCAGCTGGCCTGTGATGTCCTCTCTAACCCCAAGACACAACCTGTCATCATCATCATTGATGCCCTCAACCAGGTAAAGAAAGATGTATTTAACCCGTTGGAGACGACTTGATATCACTCTAACAGGCATTTTCCATAGACCCCAACACGAGTTAACTTGTACTTGGTCCCCAACGCGTTAACTTGATTGGTTTGGGGTTAGATTTAGGGTTAGGGTTAGGGTTAGGGTCAACCCTAATATCCCCAAGAATTTGGAGGCTTGCTGCCAGCTGGCCTATGGTCTCCTCTCTAGCCCCAAGACACAACCTGTCATTATCATCATTGATGCCCTCAACCAGGTAAAGAAATGCCAAAGATGTATACTTGAACTAGTTTAGGGTTAGGGTTAGGGTTAGGGTTGACCCTAATACCCCCCAAGAAACTAGCATTACCAAAGAATAAATTTATTGAGGTTGCATCTTGTGGGAATCCTGCATTTGAACTGATCCTTGTACTCCCGAACTTATTCAAGTTTTTTCATGTTTATAATTAAAGGCATCGTAAACCAATGTTTCCAGATTATAAAAAAAAATCTGAGTTACCTGATTCCCCATGCTACCAGTGTCTTTGATAAGGTCTAAAAATGAATCCCTGAAAAATTTGCAGTTCATGACAATCATCAAGTGCATTTAAAAAGTGAAAATCATTGAGCCACCATTCCAGTTTCCCTCATAGACTGCTGTGTTGCAGAATTTTCGTCGGCCGACAATAATTCGTGCCTCGTGACGATTTTTATCTGTGCATATTTTATTCATGAATGACAGCATAATTGTCTTAACCCATCGGAGACGATTTGATTTCACAATAACACGCATCTTCCATAGACCCCAAAACAAGTTAACTTGTACTTAGTCTCCAACGGGTCAAGACTTGTGTTCTAGGGTGTCCATCCAAACACTGTCAGATATGTCAGGTGGCAAATTTTGACAAATTTTTAAATGAGGCTTCCACAATATTATATGGTGTCTTCAATCTCCAACAAGTCTAGGCACCGCAAATAACCTCTCTGTCTTGGATTTGAACATTTGTAATAAAGCAGCTATTCTATCAATAAATTATCAGTATGTCCAGATATATTGTTTGATAATATCATTCAGTATTTCTGATGACGCACATTATTTTACTTGTTTCTTATGATGGCCAGCCCCACAAGAGTATGTATTCTATCGAGCTGAGAGTTAAGAATTAGTCATTTTTCACCAGAAGATAAAATTGAAATCTAAAATCAGAATGCAATGATCAGTTATTATATGCAATATGTTTCATTACTGTGAACATTAACAAAGTAGTATTGTTAGTTTTATGCGGGTTTCTAGCATATTGTAAAATAAACACATACTCGGTATATCACTTCACTTTCGTCTATGCTTGTTACGTTCCTTTCAGTTTGACGATGACAAGACGTCGTCCGTTCTGAGCTGGCTCCCTCGTAAACTGGCACCCCAAGTCAGGGTCATCCTGTCCATGATTGATGAGACACCCCCTCACAAGGAACTCCATGAACGAGCCATCAAGCC
>JZLH01S0115618.1:65015-76015 GCA_001188425.1 Eucidaris tribuloides | reverse complement strand
CACACACACACACACACACACACACACACACACACCCACACACACACAGACACACCCCATGTATCTCCCAGAAATACCTCTTGCAAGAGTTTGTGTTTTGATTGTCCTAGGCCAAGGTATAGTTTTGGTTAATGGTAAAAAATGAAATTCTGTGCAATTATATTTTTTCAAACCTTTATTGGAGGGTTACCCCGAGATTTCCCACAGGTAATGTACATACTGCTAGATGCTCTCCTTTAATTTAAACATCGTAATTTGTCATTATAAACAATTTTCAGTAAGTTTGAGGTTGTTTTCTGATGTCTGGTGTGATAATAGAATAATTTGTGAAAGATAGGTAATGTACATACTGCTAGATGCTCTCCCTTAATTTAAATATCGTAATTTCTCATTATAAACAATTTTCAGTTGGTTTGATATTGTTTTCTGATGTCTGGGTTGACAAAAGAATACTTTGTGAAAGATTGACAAAAAAGTTGTCTGATCGACCAAAACTAGTATACTTGGGCTTTATATCTCAACAGTGCTGACCAACCCATTGTTTTGCCTTTAACTGACTGGTACTAAGATAAACCAAGAATCACAAAATAATAAGCTTTTAGTAACAAATTGAATAATCAAATACTGTACAACAAAGTCACAAAACAATCTCTAAGACACACATTTACATTTGGATGATGAGGTTATGCTTTATTCAATATTTCATCACTGCTGCCTCAGTCATTAGAATAAGTCCTTCACTTATCATCAGGCATCTTCTGTTTGATCTTGAAACAGATGGAGGAACAGCAGTAAATACGACTGAAGATTCAGATCTGCCAGGTCCAGTTAACATTGTGAGAATCGGCGCAAGATTTTTGTGTCACTGTAGTGAGTTGGGGTCCATTTTGATGTGTATTTGAACAGGTGTATCTTGACTTAGATGTTACGTGGGCCACGGAATCCGGGTGCGGTTGGTTCGGTCACTTGGAGATTGGTGATGTTGAAATCCTGCAGTGAAGACATGAAAAAAGTAGAAAACAATTTAGTCAAACAAAGGAAAGAAACACCATTTCCCATAGCAGTATGTAGTAAAATTATAAAGTAAAATAGGGGAATCATATTGAAACAAGGGCTAGGAATGGTAAAAATTGTGATTCGTTCCTCCAAATTCAGAATGGTTGGGAGGTCTGTACAGGTACAAAATTCTATAACCTTTAGTAATGATAACATGAAGTTTCTCAAATCCTAAACTGGATTTGCATTGTTTTGAATAAAAAACAAGACTTGGAAACTTGTGTCCTTTCACAGGAACGATATTGGCTTCAACTGGTGTTTACTTAAAAAGGGTTCATACACTTATACTAATCCTATTCTGAACTGGAAATCCAATGGCAACCCTAACTCTAACTCTTTGTCTTCTGAGATATTGTCACCGGAGCAACTGTCGCTGGAGCAAATGTCGGATCACCATCAGGGAAAAAATTAATTGTTTCTTTTCGGGGGCTACTTTTCCTGTTTCAGTGCTTACGAAATATTCTTTTGTATTGAACCTTATGGCAATATACGGGGGCTCTTTTGCACATTTCGGGGGCTCTTTTGGCCATTTCGGGGGCGAAATCGCCCCGAGCCCCCGTGTATTTTTTTCCCTGATCACCATTGCATTGATTTGTTTTGCTTTAAAGATGTAAAAAGGGTCATAGACATTTACTGTTTTCTACTCTGAAAAGTCAGTGAATTTTGAAAATATATAAGATTTAGGGTTATTGTTTGGGTTAGGGTTGAGGTCAGGGTTAGTGCATGAAATAATTGTCGCAGCAATTGTCGCCCGAGCAAATGTTACACATTCCATTGTAATACTAGCAAGCACCCAATAATGGGTCTTATAAAAAATATCTTGAATAAATGTTTTCCCTGACTTTCCAGAAGAAATTGCTGAGTTCCCCGACTTTCCCTGACTTTTTGCTTCTGGAAAAAGTATTTTCAAATTCTCTGACCAGTACAACCCCTGTAAAGGGAAGCTGGTCCTGTGGAAGAACCTAAGCCAGCCAAAATCGGGGTATGACCTTTCAAGTTGTCACATACACAAGACTGGGCCATTACAAAGATTCAAAGCCATAATGTCATGCACCAAATCAGATAAGTGTGTGTTGTCTGAGAGATTTATACACAGAAATACAAAATAGTCAACTTTCTTCCAGAAAGCAGCTAAACGAAACCAAAAGTTTATTAGCAAAAACATGTTTCCAACCTGTTCAGCTCTTGATTCATAACATAAACTGTATCTTATATCATTCTTGTAGCTATCATGTCCTTGTAACTAAGCATACATATTTTTTTTGGAGGGGGGGGGGGGCATTATAGATCTAATATGAATGAGAAACAGTGCCATAATCAAATTTACCAAAGTCATAACGTTTCTCTACAGCCTGAAGTTTTTCGTTTTACAAATGTAAAATTCCGTTTTTCTCCACGTTGTAATTGTGCAATTTTCCGAAGTGAATTTTGTTGGAAAAAATCACAATAACGTCAAGCTTACTAGGCCCATGGAGGTTTTGATTCAGGTTTGGGAACAAATTTACAGATAAAGCAGAATTTCTTTGGCTTTATTAGGCATCTTTCTGGTAAATTGGTTTAGTTTCATTCAATAAATATTCAATAATTTTACTTGGGGGGGGGGGCGATTTTTAGGCATGTTTTTTTTTTTTCATTTATTGAAATGCTGTTTTCTGTGTTATACTTCAAATTCTGTGATTTCCATGGAAAATCTGCAACGCGGAAAACTTCGGTCTTAACGTTTCTCTTCCTTATTGCAACTTGACTAATACCCAACCCATGTCAACAACGAATGTCATGTTTGTTGTGGAGTACTTACCAAGAGTTTGAGCATTTCCTTGGTGTCTGGGTCCACCTCAATGATGTCCTGCTCCAGGGCGGAGACCTCAGGGACGTAGTTGTCTCTCCTCTCACGCTCCTCTTCCTGGAGCTTGATGGATATACCGCGGACGGGGCCCTTCTGGATACGCTTCATCAAATGCGTCACAAACCTTACGGAAACCATTCAGAAGAGAGTATAATAACATTAAACTAATTACTTTTTTTATGAAAATGTAATTAATCCATCAAGCCAGGCATGAGTAAGCATGCATTAAAGGTATTGGCTAACATTTACCACAGTTAAAAAAATCTGAGCTACATGATTCCCCATGCTACCATTGTCTTTGATAAGGTCTAAAAATGACGCCCTGAAAAAATTATATTTCAAAATGATGATTTAGTGAAAATCGTAAGTTGATCGGATTCACCTGCCCATTTTCTCCCGTAGACTTACTGTGTGTACACCTACGCTATTTAAACTCGCCCTGAGTTTCAATTGTTTATTGATGCATAACTTGCCACTGGCAGTGTAACTTTCCAAACTTTTTTATTCTAGGGTGTTTATTTGTCCATATGAACACTACATGTACTATGTAGTTCAGATATCAAAATTTGACAATTTTTTTAAATTGAAGCGCCACAATGTTAGCCTATTACTTTAACGGTCAGTGACATGATTGGGAACACTTGAAAATGCCTCAAGAACCAAATGATTTCAAATGTATACCAACTATACACTAGCTGGAGTGGATCTCCCTGCTGGAAGGATTTGTCTGTAATATGTTTACTTAAGGAGAATCAAGCATGAACATACTAGTACTTTAATTTTATCGGGGCATGATAAAAACAAGTCCCATAGAGAGCCACACAGCAGGTTTGCCTGCCACGAGGGACAATAGACATTAATTATTGTAGAATGAGTCAACGTTTGACTACAAGTATTTTCACAGCATAATCCTTGCATAGTTTACTTGCTTCTGGAGTCGTTTCAGCCCAAGTTGAGGACTACCCCCAATCATGTCATTTACCTTTAAAGGCAAAAATGCCACTTTTCGAAAGTCACAGGAGTCATCTCTTATGCCAAAATCATGGTAAATAATGACATTTTTTGCTTTAAGTGTGCTCATTCAACCATAACATGGTTACTTGTAACCTGTTATGTTTGTACAACATGTAAAGATACACTTTGCTGAAAATATCGGATTTCAAATTTTTTTTTCAATTAAGTTTATGGATTTTACAATTTCAAAATTGAGGAAAGATGAAAATTTTAGATCTAGCTCAATGAACTGAAAATAAGCGAAAAGTGCCAAGGGAGGTAAGGGAGGTCGAACGATAGATGATTAACATTACACTTAAACATTCACCTTAACTCATTCAATACTAGAGCCTGTCCAGAGTAAAATAATAACTACAAATTTGCTTTTTCATCAAATCGGCAACATACTGGAATAGTCTATTACATATAAAGGGTAATGGGTATTGAATGATGTGTCAAACATTAGTGTAATTAATTAATTATTTTGGGGGGGAAATTTTAAGATCTTATTTTCCTTGTGAAATTTAAGATTAAAAATAATTTTTGATTGAATAATTTTCACTTTTAAACGATATACAAAAGAAAAACACGTCCGTACAATATGTTTCTCAATTAGTTCAATACATCACCCACCAACAAAGTGGAACAACCCAAAGCCTCATCAGAACAACAGCCATTGCCAATTTGATAAGTTTAATGAATATTCTAGTTAAATGTTATTTAAATATTCATAAAAAAATAAATATTCATTATGACATTGTAGCACCCTGTTCATTGAATAGCTGATATTTTTCTTTACTTTAGCATATTCATTAGATGGGGTAAATGCAGCCACATCCCAAGATAAAAAGGCAAACCACAAATATGTGGTCTTAGTATTGAATGGGTTAAACATAATTTGTCAAAATCCTGCAACACAAATCCCCCCAAATGACTCTTGTGACTTGAAAAGTGACATTTGTGCCTTTAGTATGTGCTCACTCACGCATGACTTGATGGATGAATTACATTTTCACACAGAAGTTAGTCAATCAGTGAAGGAACACCCTTGCAAAATTATTTTGCTCAAACTTGGTTCTTTAAAAAGTTATGGTATTTTAAAACAGGTGGGTAGTTACTTTTTTGTGTGTGTTTATTTATGCATTACAAAATAAATCAAATGAAATTTTAAAATAACAAAACATCATCATGTATGCTGTGTGCACCAGGAATATGACTGGAAGTATCCAAACATACTGCTTTACTACCACCAGCAAATTAATACTAAGTTTAGAGTCCTACAATTTTAATTTATCACTTATAATTATTTACCATTAAAACATCAAAACCATAATATCAGTAAACACTGAAAACAAACCAAGTTAGAAAATACCCAACTCGTTTAGTTACAAAACTTTCAACCTTGCCAAAGTTAGCACAAGATATCCTCAAAAGTCATTCATACTGCAAGTACCACTGGAGAATATCTTGTTCCTGTTCACTCCAAACACAGTACCATTATAATTTTGTTACTACAACTCCCCCATCACCAAAAAATGAAGCAACATTTAAGCCCTTAACATTCTTTTCTGTAGCATTTTAGCACTTGTGGAAGTGGAACTGAGCATCATGTTACATAGTTTTAATAGCAATAGTATGAGACAGTGCGAATCTGCAGCATTATTCGACTCCCGCCTCATGTCATCATTATTTCATCAGACCAAAACGAAACTAGAAACTTGTACATTGAAAAAAAAAAATCCTGCAGTATTTATTTTTTTCAAAAAAGATATAGGATATGTATGCACACAGGCATAAAGGCATTTAGCACTTCATTTAGAGGGAGACAGAGTTAGAGAAAGCATAGTGCTGTATTGAAACTCACCCAGCAATTTGATTGCGGAGACGCTTGCTTGGTATGATGGCAATTTCCTCACATACCCTCTTGTTGGTATGAAAATCTAGGGTGAGACGGGTGTAGTACTTCTCAATAATCACCCGGGCTGCCTTCTTCACGGTCTTGGTCCTGACACGACCCTGCAATGACATCACAGGAAAATAGTAATACAGTAAAATCCTTGCATCTAACAATCAATTACTGTACATCACCTGCATACAGCCATTTCATATTTATAACCTTGATCAATTTACTCACGGTCTTAGCGGTGCTTTCACAGCCTGTATAATAATACAGGCCATGTAATATCATGGCAGGATTGTACTATGGGTAAGATAGTATTTAATAGTAATGTGAAAATCACACCCTATCAGCAATCTTCTCCATCTTCCAACTCCTTTAAAATACTATAAAATGAATCATTTATTGGTGATCCGCGTAACCGCGGATCACCATAGATGTTGTACGAAATTTTTTTCTTTCTATGTTTGTTTGTTTGTTTCTTTATTTATGTTTCTTTCTGGTCACTTTTTGTTCCGACGATAACTCAAGAACGATAGTGTTAATAATCTTGTAACTTAACATAGTTATGTCTCATGTTAATACCTCGGCATGGTAATCCGGACAATGTGATACAGCATCTATGACGTCATTTATGACGTCATTTGTAAAAAAGCTAGACTTAACCTACATTTGCAATATCTCGAGCCGGCAGTCGAATAAAACAATGATCTTTGACAGACGTCAAGTTGAGGTCAAGGGTCAACTTTTGGTCCATACCACGTGCACGCGTGCGCCTCCACGGACGTGTACGAGCGCGTCAAAGTTTCAAAATGCTCCAAATGACTACTTATTAACAGTACTATATGATTCAGGTCATTTCGAGCATTTTGGTGCGCGCACGTACGCGCGCACCCCTTTCCCAACGGAATAACGTATTTTTTTCGATGATTTTGGATGTCTAACTGAATTCTACGTCATTTAGAACCTTTTCCCGTCCACCAGAACCCAAAATATCGCTTACACGCCCGAAAAACGTAAATGCGCGCGCATGCGCGCATAGTGAATGGCGGCACTTTTAAATCACTTATAACTCTCTAGAATTAACGGTGATCCCTACTTTTTATTGCTTATTCTGGTAGACTATGATGCGTAGATAGCATTTCAGGCATCTCTTACTCTGCCAAAGTGTTGTGACGTCAGCTATGACGTCACAACGAAAAATTGTATTTTACGCATATCTCATGACTGGAGTCGAGTAAGATAACCATACTTGGTACACAGTAACTTTAGGTCAAAGGTCATCATTGAAGCTAATCGTAACCGTCCACGTGTTGCGACGAGCGCGTACGCACACATCGAATTTTGAATTAATGCTTCATGGAGAATTTAACGTGATGAGGGACATGTTTTATCATGCAATAAAACTTGATATACATCGCTTGTCACATTTTCTTTAGATTTAATGATCGGAGCGGTTACGCGGATCACCAATTCGTCTCAGTGACGAATTAAAGTCTAGTTTTTTTTATAAACTGGACATCATGAACAGCAAACATTCACTAAAATCAGGGTGGTCTGGTCACAGCATCGGCGACTTGTTTTTAGTATTGTAATAGGACCCAGGCTTGAACCCAGATGAGATTTTGCATTCTCTTCTCTCAGCCAGACTTGAACTCTGCTTTTGGGTCTGAAAAGTTTGTTTCCCCATCATTTTTGCATCTTGTTCTGATGATTGCACACAACCTTTCTTTGCTTCCCCATCCATGAATGTCGGAACAATTGAGAACTATGGCTTCACTGTAGTTTAGCTTCAGGTAATAAGTTGAGGAAAGCTACCTATATCATGGGTTTCTCTTTAACAACATGTCCTGCTTAGGTGAGACTACAATCTACATTGTAGTTGCCAATCATACAGTAGGTCCTTCATAAAACTTACTTCCTGAGCTCTTACCTTCAATTATACACCATATATTGGCCTTAATATTTCCTTACAAAAGTTACAATCTACAAAATTTTGTCCTGATACTTTAAATTTTCAACAATGTGTTACTCATCAGAATTTCCCTGGAATGGCTTCTGCATGCCCTGTAATAAGCGAAAGACAAACTGTCATGAACTGTGTCCACACAAACTGAGATTGTCTGTTTATATGACTATGACTCATGAGGTCTTGAGGACATTTTTTCACCCTTGCCCTGCAAGGCTTGGAGGGCAGTTATGGGACTGGAGAGTGATAAAAATAAATTCTGTCATTCTACATACCCCCAATTCACCGTCTTTTTTATGACATGTCCGTCTTCCCACTGACCCGTTTTGAAACCTGATAATATCTAACGTAACGTTATGTTAACAATAACATGGAGCTAGCGCACTCATTTTGCATCTCAATTCCAAGGTCACTGAACTTTCCCATTTTTAATTTTAGCGTGTGAAGAAGTCCTTATATAAACGGGGACGATCCTTGTTATCAAAGATGATCTGTGTTTATGGACCAGCGTCCCTACTGATAACTTAAAGGGTGAATTTCATTTTCAGAGCACATTCTTGTGCCACGACCAGGGGCGTAAATCCAGGGGGGGACGGGGGGTCATGTCCCCCCCACGATTTTGAAGGTGGGGGACACAATATCAAATGTCCCCCCCACGAATTTGCATGTGCATGCCAAAAAAGCTGTGATTTGGCTGGCAATTTGACAGGTTAGAAAAATTTTAGCTGACAAAATATGGTTTTTGTTTACATTTTGCAGCAGTTGTCGATAGCAAAGTTGCTGATGGTATCGATTACCAGCATAGTTTATGCCTGATGGATATTATTATTCTTATAAATTATTAAGAAATTTGTATTAGACTCAATATAAATCCAGATCTAATTGTTTACACCACCATGACCTCAGTGGAGTTGGTCTTGGGAAAAAAAATCTCCGATATCGGAGATTTTCTTTGTGCCAAGTTTGATGACCCCATTAAAAGTCTCCGATATCGGAGATAATCTCCGTCTCCGATATCCGAATGACCGTTAAATTCATGTGTAGTAATGTCCGACTTCAATGTTGTATTGGGGCTTAGTCCCATACATTTCATTTTCGCGGATTCGCGTTATAACAGTTACGTATGGTCGGTGTATCGTATTACCGAGACACTTTTTTATTTGGATGCAGAATCACACAATATAACTTGATTGATTTCTTGAAAAATTAGCATATTTCTAAAATTCATTCAAACGTCTATATAATATTCAACAAAACGGAAGAAAGCACTTGATTTAATCTGACGAGAATCCGGCAGTTGCAACTAACCCTTCAAAAATTTTCTTTATTTTCGCGGCGTCTGAAATGACTTATCGCCGACACTCATGAGCACCGTGTTTATGTCCTATGGCAAAAGTTCGCTGCGAGAAAGATAAAACACGCAAAACAAATAGCAACAATGACATTAGCTGTGTAATGTTCTTACTAAGTTTTCTTTGTGTACGATGACTCATTACATTCCTTATCCCCACTCGACATATGGGCGCAACGTCCGATATCGGAGGCGAGAATTATCATCCCGATATCGGAGGACTTTTTAATTGGCGGTCATCAAAACTTGGCACAAAGGAAAATCTCCCGGATATCGAGATTTTCTTTTTTCGCCAAGACCAACTACACTGAGGTCCATGGTGGTCTGTAGAACAATTAGATCTGGATTTGACTATGAGTCTAATACAAATTTTCTTAATAATTTATAGAAGAATAATAATATCACATGCAGGACATAAACTATGCTGGTAACGATACCATCAGCAACTTTTGCTACGACAAACTGCTGCAAAAATGTAAACAACTCGAGTCGTAACTGGGTAATGAAGACGGTGAATTCAAAAAAGTAGGGACGTCATGGGGTAAAATGCTCGAGGCTGTCGAAATATTCACATTCTCCTAAGTTGCGATAACATGATCCTGCTCGCGCCATAGGGAATAATAAACAAAAAACAAGTTCTCCAATTATTGGAGAGCTATCTCCGAAATTGGAGAGACGAGAAAAAAAAAAGTCTCCGATATCGAGAGTGCTTGCCCGAAATTGGAGAGAATTCTCCGATATTGGACTGTGCGCCCACGTACTGCTCGACCGCACATTTTGATTACGCGTAAGATCCGAACCCGCTGTTAGCCCGCGCACGCGTAGTCAGGAAGCACGCGTGCCCGTCATACTCCGGTAATACGCATTGCGTCGGCATCAACGCGCTAGCGTTTGTGCCTTCTGAATTCATGATTTCGAGATGTTAACTGGTGTCGTAATCCTCACAACACGATTAGGAATATCTTCTATCGGTCAGTTACTATACATGTTCCTGAAATTTATTGGCAGTGTTGGTGGATTGTGTTGTAATTTGAGTGATTTGTATTTCAAGCGTGTCTGATATAAAGTGGCAGTTAAGAATCAGAAATCCACTTTTTGCAAAAAATGTGGTTTTAGTCATAGTCGTGGCACAATGAAGGCTCTGAAAATGAACATTCAGCTCCTTAAAGTTATCAGTAGGGACGCCTGGTCCAATAAACACAGATCATCTTGATACCAAGATCGGTCCCTGTTTATATAAGACTTCTTCACACGCTAAATTTAAAAATGGGAAACGATCTAGTGACATGAATTGAAGATGCATAAACTGAGTGCGCTAGCCTCCATGTTATTCTTAACATAACGTTACGTAAGGGCAATTTCCACGGAAAATATTACCCCAAGGGTGGAAAATGAAAATCAAGGAACAAATGTTTTACCCTTGGAAGTATTAACAGGAAGGTCATCAAACATGACCTAATGAAAAAAAATCCGCTCAGTCGTAAACGATATTTTTCTGAGTGCTAGTTGAAATAAAGTGGATATGTAAAGACATTGCAATGAAAATTCGAGTGTGTTTTGCATTATTTCTTGTAATAGTGAAAATTGTCACTAAAATGACTTTGCAGAAATTCATTTTCTATGGCCGAAATAAAGCTGAGGACTCATTTAACGATCATCCCGCGCTGTGATAACCGCGAAGAGAATAAGTATCTTTTCCTGAAAAATGCTATTCAATTTAGTCTGTATTTCCCTCTCCGCTGGAAGTGTAATGTCCGTAACGTTTTCGAATATCGAAAGTTTACATCAATGATTGTCCAACTTTGTGTTCTAAATGTCAAATGCAAAGCTAAAAATGTGATATCCACACAACATATACCAGAATTTTTTTCAGAATTTGCATTGTCAT
>JZLH01S0115618.1:34980-51243 GCA_001188425.1 Eucidaris tribuloides | reverse complement strand
CACACACACACACACACACACACACACACACACACACACACACACACACACACACACACACACACACACACACACACACACACACACACACACACACACACACACACACACACACACACACACACACACACACACACACACACACACACACACACACACACACACACACACACACACACACAAACGCACACACACATATACAGACACACACATACAAACAGACACACATAAAGACACACGCAGATACACGCACAAACACACACACATCAACACTACAGAATGTTGATAATGCAAATACGTAAATCATGGTTATGTTGTTATCTGAAATTATTGCAGCAGTATTAAAAAAATGGTTGGGGGGTATTTATCAAATTTACAGAAGTTACTGATAACTTCATAGACACTTGCTTCATAGATTTGATTTTAGTCTTCGAGAAGTATAGGCATGATAGGTGTCGTAAAATTGAATACGAGATCGTTTCACCCTTTCCAGACTCGAAGCCGTAGCACTCGAGTGAGGCCTTTTAACAACAAACAGAACGAAGGTGGATCGGTCAGTCCTGAAACACCACGGACACCTTCAAGTGGGGCAAGCTCCGTGGAAAAAGTCATCACATTACCGGGTCAAGTTGTTCCAGGTAAGTCGCCAATAAGTAAAGTTACTTATCAGTTAAGGTCATTTATTTTAACCGTTGTTTCATTCATTTGTGCGTTCAATTCAAATGCATGTTGATCTGATGAGGAGTCGATTCGTCGGGGGGGGGGGGGGGTTAAGTAGCCCCACCATTGCAATTTTTTTGGGGGTAGCAAACTTATCATCCCCCCCCATTTTGATAACTTAAAAAAATAATATAACATAATGTTATAATTTCGTCAAAAAGCGGTGCAAAGCACTGCAAAACCATTAAACTTAACATTAAAACTAC
The DNA here is from genome assembly GCA_001188425.1 of Eucidaris tribuloides. Lineage (NCBI taxonomy): Eukaryota > Metazoa > Echinodermata > Echinoidea > Cidaroida > Cidaridae > Eucidaris > Eucidaris tribuloides. Next base: position 50,317 of record JZLH01S0115618.1, on the reverse strand, counting down.
CACTCAACATACACGATTTTCAATTTTGCGCGCCGAAAATTTGAATTTTTTTACCCCTCCCCCGAGCCTCTCCCCAATCCAAAATGATAGATCAAAGCCGCTGGTCTATGGCAATGATTATTTTTTACTCAGAGTTACATTATGCTCTCGTACAAGGGTGAAGGCTGGGGGATTGGGGGTGCACGTACACCCCAACTCGATGAGGCAGAGGAGTTCTGCCCCTGACAATTAAAAAGAAATTGCCCCCTTGCGTTCAACGGCTGATTTCTTAACTTTAATTCCACCACCCCAAGATGTGCACTAGCTCCCTGCGCCCAAACCAGCCCACGCCCTTGGCCTTGTCCGTAGATGACGCTAATAAAGAAGGAATGTACTTGCATCTGTGTGAGCTTAAGTTGCAGGGCAAATATGCTGCACACATTTTTGAATGGCCCATATTATGTTGCTTTATCCAAACTCCCTCTGCCATGACTGCACTGACAATATGTACATGTATCAAATAATTTTGGTTTGCAGTTGCACCCGCCAAGCTTTCTGTGCCTATCACTGCTCTTCCCAAACCGACGGAGTGCCGTTCTGCCCAGGAATGCCGAACGAAGGAACAGATCCTCCAGGAGTTCAGAGACAGTGGGTTCTTCCCCGACATCCAGTCGGACCCGTCCACCAGGAGCACGGCTGGGGGCATGGCCTTTGAGGTCCATGTGACCAACGTCCGACCGAAGACGGCCAAGGGCTATCGCGTCCCCAAGCCGCCACGCCGGCTGGAGCACCTGGAGCTAGATAGGATGAAACAGGACCAGCGACGCCAGGAGATGGCGGCGAAGAGCAAAGCCAGGCGGGAGGAGGCAGCCATGAAACGACTGGTAAGAATGTGACGTTATTCACTTGAGTGGTGGCTCGGGGGAGGGGTGCACATGGGGGACATGAAAAAAGTTCTTCTTCTTCTTCTTCCTCCTCTTCTTCTTCTTCTTCTTTTTTTCTTCTTCTTCTTCTTCATCATGATCATCATTGTAATCATTATTATTAATATCAATGTTATTATTATTATTATTATTATTATTATTATTATTATTATTATTATTATGATCTAATGTGACTGTTTTTTGCTCCTTCTGTAATAAATATTGAAATCATCTCTGTCTTAATCTGTGCTCCTCAAATCTGGAACCACAAAAAACGAAGAAATGGTATCAATAAACCATGGGTTGGAGGTATCGAATTCATTCGAACGATGCACATTACCAAACCACAAATTCATTCTGCTGGTCTTTGAGTGTATGTGTAACAATGAAGCCAAGATGTGATAGAAAGTCATTTTGATAAAGGTGTATAAAATGTGGCACAATGTTTGAAAAGCTAAGTTCCTACCATCGCTCCGCTCCCTCGTTAAGGAGCCCCTTATGGTCTCCACTACTGAGAAGCTGTCGACGCCCTTGCAACAATCTGTAATATTATACACACGACTGTATACCTTAGGCTCCTCACTATTTTTTTTTCTCGCTAGCCCTGAACTTCAGGGCAAGGAAAATTATCACTTTCAGAGTTTTATTTGCCCAACATATACAAGTTTACTTGCCCGAAAATAAATTTGAAACATTAAGTATCATTATTTCTCCTTAATTTTAGCCACTAAGGCCTTTTTATGACATTGGAAGATAATTGGTCATTTTCTGGGGGTTGCAAAAGGTGTCACACGCAGTTGATGTTTGAAACTCCAAACCAAACACAGAAAATGAAGTACAATGAACCAAATACTGATGAAATTTAGTATTTAAGCTACATGTAACTGAACATTAAATTCCATGCACATTTTGATTACTTTTGGTGAGATATTTGGATATGTTGTAATTATTTGACAATCAAAATTTTACTTGCCCAATTAAATTTAAATATTTTGATCTTTCACTTGCCCAGCATGAAATTTCACTTGCCATGCACTGTAAAGAATTGCCCGTATTTTCACGGGGAACCGAAAATTAATTATGGCTATTTTTTTACGGTTTACGGTGAAAACCCACGGGTAAACGGTGGAATTCCTTGAAGCGAGTTTGCCACCCATCCCCCGCAAGAAAATTTTACGGGGGGTGGGTGGCAACTCGCTGCAAGGAATTCCACCGTAATTTTTACGGTTTACCGTAAGTTTTACTGCTCTTCCACCGTAAAACGCTTATTTTTAATGGGTTTTTCACCGTAAACCGTAAAAATTACATTAAAATAACCGTAATCATACGGTTTTCCGTAATTTCCCCGTAAAAAATACGGTATTTTTTACAGTGTGGACGAACATGGCAAGTGCCCGGATCGAGCCCTGAATTAATATTATCCATAGCCAAATTCCATCCCGAATTATTGCTCTCAACGTTACTATGCAGGAGATGGTTCAGAAGCGCCACAGGAAGAAGGAGGCGGCCATCCAAAAGCGAGAGCAAATGATGGTGACTTGCGCCAAGGTGGAAGAAGAGCGGAAGAAGGAGAGGGAGGCGAAGATTGCCCTCAAGGAGAAGCAGGTCACCGAGAATCTGGCCCAGTTGGAGTCCGACCGCCTCAGAAGGGAGGAGCTGAGGAAGAGACGCCGACAGTTGGCCTTAAGATCAAAGCAGTTGAACCTTGGTCGACCTGGGGGAGAGGTAGGTCAATGGTTGTTGGAACAAGGGGCTGCATGGCTCAGTAACATTGCTTGTTAAGTAAATTTCAGTTTAAGGATTTTTCGAGTATTATTTTAGGCCCGTGTTCATTGTTTACAACGAACAAGATTGTTTGGGAGACTAATGAATTTAATGCATAAACTTTTTTTCGATCAAACTACCTAGAAAAGCAGATAAGATGTAACTAGAACGATCAATCCATCTATCAGCAAGTTTGTGGGATTCTTCAAACTATTAAGAAATCAAGCCGCTTTTTTTTACTTAAGTTTTTTTAATATTCATTTAGATTGTATAACTTTATCATCATTACACTGATATTTTGTCGAAGATATCGACATAATAATAAATTGTGCAAACTTATGCAAATTTGGCATTGTTATTGATTGACATCAACTAGATGGGTAAAATACCCTTGTTTATTCTTGCTCATCACAGAATTGGGCCGATTCTGATGAGGAAGTGTATCGTGACTTTGATGAACTCAGCACGTATGAAAGTAGCGAAGAGGACAAGGAGGAACTGTTCGAATTCTTCTCTGAGACCACAGACCAACAGGATCATTCATCCGATGATTTTTAAAATTATTCAGAAGAAAAAGTATTTAACATTTTTTAGCATGTACATTTTTACATTTTTGTTCGGGGGGGGGGGGGGAGGGGGCAATTATTACGACGAATGTGAGTTAATATGTTATCATAAGGGGTGATTTAATTGCTGACAACTACCTTTTCTTATGTAAATTCTACTTTTTAATCAAAACGTAAAAATCACGCATAACTCTTTTAAGTAGCATTTGATTTCTTTTGGAAAAACAGGTATAGGCTCTGGTATCTAAAAGAAAAAAGAGACGGAGCAGGGAATACATAAGTTAGCAGAGAGTGAAGTTTAAGTAAGGTTGTGTATCAACTTAAGCCCATTACCTATCAGGACAAACTTGCGGGTAAATATCTAATGACATCTTTCAGTATGGTTGAGAATAGACAAAGTTCGTGTTGGAGTTAGATCCAGACGGGTACACGATTTTGTCATGCACTCATGTCCTGCATTATCCCTCCATAAAAAACTTTCCTCTGGTCATACTAGATAAGCTTGTGGTTTTATACCTGTGTGCCAAAGATTGAATATAATCACAGGAAAGGAGGATTCTGTGTGAAAGGGAACACTTTATTATAATCTTGATATGTGGGAAGGTTTAAATCCTACTTTAGTACCATACTGACAAAAAGGGCGCGGCAATGATGTGGCAACCTAAACCCGTATCGGACTGAACTTTGCTGACCGTTACAGACGGCACGAAATCAAGATAAGGTCCTGAAATGGACAATGACTTCTTATATCGGTCTAATGGCAGCAACGTCTCTTATACGCAGACGATAAAAATGTCTTCTCTGCTTTAGTTCTATACCTTGGTAATCACTGGCTAAACTCTGTCTATCAAAATAGCGCCATACAGGTTTTCAAGTACGATGTCGGAATGATTCATTCACTCGTGTTAGACGCATTCGGACGGTCAGAATGATGAATATGTGTACATGTGCATGCAAGATAAATGAACAAAATCTACAAAATGAAAATGAAAATGAAAATAGAGAAAACACAAAAAGAATATTTTAAAAAAGGCATTAAGCAAAATGTATAAAAGTTACTTATGTTATAATGATGTATTTTAGTGATGAAAATATGAAAAATGCCCAATCTTATTTTGATTCTATGTGTAAAAATTTCAAGAAATATAAATATTATTTGTTCGTTATAGTTGTGGAATACCTATAAAAATCTGAAAAAAAATGCAAAAAGGGTAAAAATGTGATTTCTCCAAAACTGTAAAATTCTAAATGAAAATCTTTAAAATGCAAGAAATATGATGAAATGAAAACAAAATGAAATTAAATATACAAAAGATTAAAATAAAACATGCATAATGATAATGAAAAAAAATCTACAAAATGAAAATGAAAAAAAAATAGAAAATGAAATCGGGAAAAAATACAAAATGAAAATGAAAAAAAATACAAAATGAAAATGAAAAAAAAATACAAAATGAAAATGCAAAAAAAAATACAAAATGAAAATAAAAAAAAATACAAAATGAAAATGAAAAAAAAAGATACAAAATGAAAATGAAAAAAAATATAAAAAGAATTTTGATTTCATGTGGAAAATCCAAGGAAATATAAATATTTTTTTTCGTTATAGTTGTGGAATACCTGCGTAAAAATCTGAAATAACAATGTAAAAAGGGGAAAATGTTTAACTTTCCAAATTGTTAAATTCTGAATGAAAATCTTAAAAATGCAAGAAGTATGATATGATGGAAATATAAATGAAATTTTAAAAATATACTGAAAATAAAAAAAAGCAAAATTATAATAAAAAAAATCTGCAAAATGAAAATGAAAATACAAAATGAAAAAAAAATCATAAAACAAAATGTATGAAAGTTAATTATGTCATAATGTATTTTCGCGATGGATATATGAAAAATGCACAATCTAATTGTGATTTCATGAGGAAAATCTGGGGAAATATAAATATTATTTTGTTCGTTGTAGTTGTGGAATACCTGCGTAAAAATCTGATATGAATATGTAAAAATCTGAAATAGATATGTAAAAAAGGTGAAAATGTAAATCTTCGAAGTTTTTTAAATTCTAAATGAAAATCTTTAAAAATGCAAGAGTTATTGATAAATCGAAAATGTAAATGAAATTTTTTGAAAAGCATACCAACAATAAAAAAAATGCAAAATGAAAATGAAAAACAAAATATAAAAAGAATTATGTAAAAAAGCATTAATACAAAATGTTATGAATTTACTTATGTTATAATGATGTATTCTTAGTGATGGAAATATTGAAAAAGTGCCCACTCTAATTTGTGATTCTATATGGAAAATCCGAAGACAATTGTTTCGTTATAAAAAAAAATCCGAAGACAATTGTTCGTTATAAGAAAAAAATCACTATAACAAAATGTTGATGAAAGTTACTTTGATGTTATAATAATGTATTTTAAGTGTATGAAATATGCCCAATCTAATTGTTATTTCATGCGGAAAAATCGCGAAGAAATATCAAATATTTTATTTTGATTCTGTTTTATAGTTGTGAATATCTGCCGTAAAAATCTGATTATGAATATGTAAACAATCTAAAATAGATATGTGAAAAAAGTTTGAAATGTTAAATTTCTTCCAAGTTGATTAAATTCTAACTTGAAAATATTTGAAACTGCCAAAAGTTATGACAAAATGAAAATAAAAATGAAATCTTGAAAAAACATTTAAAAAAAAATGTAAAATGAAAATTAAAAAAATATGAAAAGCACATATGTAAAAAACATAAACAAAATGTATTGAAATTTACTTATGTTTATAATTGATGTATCTTTTAGTGATGGAAATATGAAAGTTGCCACTCTAATTGTGATTCTATTATGCGAAAATCCGAAGACAATTGTTTTCGTTATAGATTGTGTTGTGGAATACCTGCGTTAAAATGTTGAAGAAAATTCATATAACAGAAATGTTTTATGAAAGTTTACTTATCGTTTAATAATATATTTTAGTGATGAAAATATGCCCAATCTAATTGTTATTTCATGTGAAAAATCCGATAAAATATATATGTTATTTTGGTCGTTGTAGTTGTGGAATACCTGCGTAAAAATCTGATATGAATATGTAAAAATCTGAAATAAATATGTACAAAAGGTGAAAATGTGACTTTTTACAAGTTGTTTAATTCTAAATGAAAATCTTTAAAATGCAAGTAATTTAATCAAATGAAAATGTAAATGAAATTTCAAAAAATTATTAAAAATGAAAATAAAAAAATGCAAAATGATAATGAAAAAATCTAGAAAATGAATATGAAAAATAAAATACAAAATGAAAATGTGATTTTTGTTTAAAACTGTAACATTCTAAATGAAAATCTAAAAACGACACAAATCATAATAAAATGAAAATGAATATGAAATTCTAAAAATGTATAAAACTGAAAAAAAAAACCGCAAAATGAAAATAAAATATAAAGTGAAAATCGGGAAAACTCAAAAAGAATCTGTAAAAAAGGGGGCATGAAACAAAATGTATAAAAGTAACTTATGTATAATAACAGTTTAGTGAAGAAAATATGCTTAATCTAATTATGATTTCATGTGAAAAAATCGCAAGAAATATAAATATTATTTCTTGGTTTTAGTTGTGGAATACCTGTTTAACATTCTGAAATAAAAAGAGGAAAAGAAAGTGAACCTGTGATTTTTCTAAGTGACAATCTATAAAAGGCAAAATTAAAATGAAATGAAAATGTAAGTTAAATTGTAAAAATATATTAAAATGAAAATTTTGAACACGCAAAATGATAATTTAAAAAATCTACAAAAATGAAAAAACAAACAAAACAAAACAAAATGAATGCTTAAACATGCATAAAATGAAATGTATAAAAGTTACTTATGTTATAATGATGTATTTTACTGATGGAAATATGAAAAATGCCCAATCTAATTATGAAAATGAATGAAAATCTATAAAATGGAAATAACAATAAAATGAAAATGTAAATGAAATTTTTAAAATGTATAAAAAAGGAAAGTAAAAAAATGCAAAATGATGAAAAAATCTGAAAAATGAAAAGTCTGAAAAATGGAAATTATAAAAAAATGAATACGTAAAAAAGGCATAAACCAAAATGTATAAACGTAACTTATGTTATAATGTATTTTAGTGATGGAAATATGAAAAAATGCAATATCATAAAATTTGTATTTCATGTAGTTCAAAATAAGTCACAGACGCACACATACATCAGTCAAATGTCTTATATCTTATCATTTATTCAAACGATTTGTACAATATCATTGTTATATTATTGTAAAGATTTGTTATATTATTGTAATATATGTTATATCATTGTTATATTGTTGAAAAGTATCGTATGTGCAAGTTAACATTTATCATAGTTTATCACAGTAGATCATTATTATGATAGTATTGGTAATGTACATTTGGTAATACATGTGTAAAAATGCATCCTGCTGAGACTTCTACCGTTATCGATGAAATAATTACTATTATCTTATTATTTGTAATTGTTTGTACAGTGAGCTGTAATTTCATACAATAAAATACATTATGGTTCGTGATATATCACTTGTTTATTGTAATCAAGTTGACAGTATAGTTATCCAATGCGTACAAAAAACAAAACCCGCACAAATTTAACAAATGTGACCGCCCAGCTCCAAACCAACGAAAAGTCACAGATTATGATTCTCTTTAATAGACCAAAATGTGTCACTTGGGTTGACCAACTCAAATTTTTAAAGTTTATCTTATCTGAAAGAGTAATCTTTTCTCTTCCTACTGTCAAAATTTGGTGGCATAAAATGAAATTAAAAGCTAGATATTGGCAATTTTTCTGGACCACATTTTTTCAGACATGTGCTTCCGCATGGCGCTTCAAAGTGAACGTAATCTTTAAATCCTCTTTTCTCCCTCTTCTGTGAAACTGCACCTCCTAACTCTGTCTTATTTCAATCACGTTTTGAATAGGTAAGGATGGTCCAATTTAAACAAGTTATATATCATTTTAAAGCTAAGAGCTTACTTTTTTAAACTATGAAGAAAAATGAAAATTGATTTTGGACTACTTTTTGTGGGTTTTGAGCTGGGCGGTCACAAATGATCCATGGTGTAACTCGAAATGTTATTCGGCGAACAGGAACAAGTGATCTGATTATTCCGTTGTTTTATAAGTTGAAGTATTATAAAGTAGAAGTAAACATGTTTTCATTAAAGACACTATATAACATTGTGGAAGACCTGTTTAAAAAAATTGTCAAACTTTGATATCTGACATATCTGACTGTGTTTAAAATGGAAATATTGTTATACGATGCCTTTAAGCTCAGATTGGCTACGTGTCATTAAAAGCATAATTGATTAATAATGTTTAGAAAATCTGAGCTACCAAATCCTCCATACTACAGTTTAAAATGAAGCCGTGAAAGCTTGTACTTCCAAATTATCATTAAGTGCTTTGAAAGAGTAAAAATCAATGAGTATCCTGCATGTCCACTTCCTCCCGTATAGACTCTTGTTGTACAGTTTAGAGTACACTGGATGCATTTGGTGTTCATCCATTCATATCTTGCCAGTGACGGCATAACTTTCCAAAGTTTTGTATTCGAGGATGTTTATTTGTCCATTTCAGCACTGAAACTCAGATATCATTGTTTAACAATTTCTTTTCAAATTGAAGCTCCATAATCTTAAATAGTGTCTTTAAAACCCACGAATAGTTTTGATTGAAAATATAACATTTTCATCAATCTTTCACAATGCATTCTTTTGTCACCCCAGACATCAGAAAACAACATCAAACCTCTTGAAAAGTGTTTATAGTGTTAAATTGTGATTTTTTGATTGATGGAGAGCAGATGGCAGTATTTATATTTCCTACAACAAAAACGGAAGGGTCACCGACCGTTTTACTTCATATTTAGAAGTTTTTTTTTTTTAAATCGACGCGTTTCAGAGGGTGTGATTTTCAAGGCATTATAAGATGATAGAAAGGTCTATCTAAATAACAAAAACAAACAACAGCCAAAAATTTCACTATTCACTAGTCACTATTCAACAAAAATATATTAGGGCGTTAGAGGAAATGACATAATTGGGGTAGTCCTATACTTGGGGTAAAACTATTCTCGAATCAAGTAAACTATGCAAGGTTTCTATTGTGAAAATGTTGTAGCCAAAAGTTGACTCATTTTAAAAGTATAAACATCAGAATGCCTTATGATAGACAAATTTATTGTGTGGCTTTCTGTAGGATTAATTTCTCTCGGTGCTCGAGTGAAATTCAGTCCTGGTATGCTTATACATGATTTTCATTAAGTAAACAAATTCAAGACAAATCTTTCCAGCCAGGAAGATGGTGTTTTTTTGGTGTATCTTTCAATCAGTTTGTTCCTAGAGGCATTTTTAAAAAAAATATCTCCCAATCATGTCACTGCCCTTTAGTATTCAACATATTAATCATTGCACAGTTCTATTATGCGTCAATTCAACCATTAATTTACAAAATTACACATATTTTTAGTCAGGAAGTACAAAAAACAAGAAGAGACATCCAAACATGCTGCACCCTGCTTTGTTCAAACATAACCAGGTTATCAGATAATAGAGCATGACAAAGGTCGAGGATAATTGCATTGGTATATCCGTATCCACCTTCCGCAACAACTCTATTATTACCTATGATCAAATAATCTTTCAGTGAAATCAAATTTACAGCCAAACTACACAAGCAAATAGGAAACGTTTATTTCGGTTTCATTTTCAATTAGGCGCGTGACCAATCTTTGGCACAGAAATGAATTTTCTTCAAAATTGTGTAGCAGATTCATCACCCTTTGGAACTGTCTTCAGACAACGATATCTACATCCTTTTTTATATGCTAAAACGTGAAGTAAAATGCACATTTATATCAAAGGTGTTTTAAAGCATTTCTCACGTTTGATCTTTAGTACCTAAAAAACTTTACATCAGAAAACTTAGAATTAATATCGGATATAGATGAAAAGTGTATAAATTTGTGGAAATGGTTTAAATAGGATATCATCAATAGCTTGTATGTAATTAATTCTTATTGTTTAAAGTTATATTTCCGATTTTGCTCAATATCCAATTGCCTGTGCAAACTTAAACAAATGTACTGGAGTTGGTGGTACGTGTGTGCGTTTGTGCTTAAAGCCAACGACTAACAAGGGCCAAAGTAAAAAAAAAATAATGTGAGCTATATAATCATCCATGCTCTAAGTGTCTTTGATAAGGTCTAAAAATGAAACCCTGAAAAATTTGTATTTCAAAATGATTGTTTAGTGATTTAAAAAGGTAATCTACGAATACTCGGGTTCACTGCATGGATTCTCGACGCACATTTCCTCCCATAGACAACTGTGTGTAGATCTAGGCTATTTTATACTCCACCGCGGTGGAAATTGTTCATTCACGCATATCTTGCCAGTGGCAGCATAACTTTCCAAACTTTTGTGTTCTAGGGTGTTTATTTGTCCATTTAAGCATTACTATGTAGTTCAGATATCACAGGCTGACATTTCTTTTTAAACTCGAGCTCCACAATGTTAGCCTATGTCTTTAATCCCCACACAATAACGATGGACAATGACTGTGAACACCACACCTTGGAAACTATAATATTTGTCGGAATGAAATGCCCGTAGGTCATAATAATCTTGAATTGCTTTTTTCTTTCCAGCCATCTTGGAGAAGTGCACCTTGATGGTATATTTCTATACTGTTGCAATTTTATATTTGTATGTACTTTTTTATGCCGAATAATAATAATAATAATAAGAAGAAGAAGAAGAAGAAGCAAGCTTCTCGTCCAGTGTAAATGGATGCTTTATTAATTATTCATGAGGAATTACCTTTCACTGATTGTAATTTTGAATAGAGGGGTCGGAGCAAAATCTGAAATCTAACTTAAAAGTAAATTAATTTCACTGTGCAACTGATTTATATCATATTCAAACCACTTCCAACAAAATTGTACACTATTCAGCTATAACCTACATTCATTATTAGTATTATCTGATGTATAGTTTATAAAGTATTAGAGATCAAATATGAAACATGTTTTTTAAACACCTAGTATACATTTTTCCAAACAATGCAAAGGACTAATGCAAGAATAAGCAATGCCTTGGAGCTTTTCCATAAATAAGCATATATACCATCTTTTCAAGCTTTTCAAAATTATTTAAACTGGCAGATTTTTAACAATAGTTTTTGATCTGGGAAACTTATTGTATATTTTTACCGCTACTATACCAGTGGTAATAATATACTGCTACCACCACCGCTACCACAACTACATGTACCATCACCACCACTGCCACCAATGCTACCATCACTACTGCTGCTGCTGCTACTACTACTACTATACTCCTACTACTACTACTACCACTACCACTACCACCACCACCAAATATTTTACAATGTCCTGTGTGAAACTCAACAATCACACTGGTAAGACATCATTTACAAATTTGTTAGCTCGCATAGATTTTTCAAATCTTCCCCAAAATAACTCTTGTCCATTTGGATCTTCAGTCCACAGTAAATACGGTTTGTTCTTACTCAAGAATAATCTAACAAGGTAAGGGAGATTATCATCTGCGATATCTTCAATAAAAAAGAGAACAGCTTTATCGAGACGCACATCATTGATGTGGTCGAGTGTCAGTCGCACCTTGATCATAAACCAATGGTCCTCTACAGCTGTATTGCTGAGCACCACAACAGTTTTATAGCTGCTCTCAATTGCGAATACAACCGCATTCAGGTAATACATCCCCAAAACCAAATCATCATCGCCAAACACAATATTATCGAGGTGGGGCATCCTTTCTTCCAAAGTAGGTTTCAAATGATCACTGATCCACCATTCGTCGGTTTCATGGAAGATAACATTGAGGTCAAATTCGTAGTCGTTGGCATTCTCGTCTTCTTCCACCTCCACGTACCCCCAGATCATCAGCTTGAGAAGGAAAAGTTTGTAATTGATCAGCCATCGTTTATGGTAAGCAACGATGGCGCAAAGTATGACGAATAAACCCAAAATGACTAGACCTGTGATTAAAGCAATGTTCACCTCGCACATGTGTCCCGGGTGAAAGTCAAGGATAGGCATTCGTTTGAAGTCATCGAGAGATACATCCGAACATAAGGTATCATTCGGATGTCCTAGTTTAGTGTTACTTGTTGTAAGCCACGCCCTGAACCAAACAAGGTCACAGGTGCACGCTATGGGATTCCCCGACATGTCAAGATTTAAAACGTTGTATGAATTTGGCAAAACTGTTCCCTCCAGTATCGTGCTTATGCGGTTGTTGGCTAAGTATAACCTTGTCAAACCAGAAGAGGCTTCAAATGTATTTCGGCCAATGGCTTTAATCTGATTTTCATGGAGAAACATTGATGATAAGGACTTTAAACTGGAAAATGCATTCAACGGTATGGTAAAAATGTTGTTCTTGTCCAGATACAGAGTTTTTAGGGTCATCAGGTTTATGAATAGTTCTGGATGTAGGAGCGTTATTTTAGAATTACTCAGGTCTAATACTTGAAGATTTGTCAAATCTTTGAAGGTTCCAGCCGGCATGTCGTTCAGAAAGTTTCCATCCAGGTGGAGAACTTGCAGAGAATTCATTTGTGAGAACAGGGAAACATTTGTCGAAGTCTGGTACAGATCGCTGCTCTTTAACTGAGTTTCGTGCATGTCAAGAGAGTATAATGTCTGTAAGCCACGGAATGCGAAGATGGAGTTTATTATAACTTTTGATCGATACATTTCTAGATTATATAGACGGGGTAACGTTTGAAACTGGCCAGATAGTGGTAGCGAGTTTGTGTAGGTAATATCTAGAGTTTGCAAGTTATACAATCCCCCAAACGCTTGTGTCGCCAATTGTGATAGACCTTTGTTTTTAGACACTACTAAAGATGTCAGATTTACCAACCCTCCGAATGAATTACTTACGATTGTGACAAAAGCATTATCTGAGATGTTAAGTGTTTGCAACCCGTGTAACGGCCATCCATACGGTCCAGGTTTTATTCGGATAATCTGATTACCCGATAAATCGAGCCATTTCAAGGTTTTCAAACCGTCAAATATACCAGTATACAAGAAAGGTAATTTATTATATGACAAATCCAGAAATTCTAAAGAGGTAAGGCAAGCGAAGGCTGTAGAAGGTAATATTGAGATACAATTACGTCCCAGATTAAGTCTTTGCAATGAATCTAAGCCACAGAATGAGTCATTATATATCGTGTCTAAGTGACCCTGGTACATTATCAATTTTTTCAGATATTTTAGTCCAAAGAAAACGTTGTGAGGTATTTTCCTGAATTTGTTCTGGCTGAGAACCAACCAGTCTATCTTTGGTAAAGAGAGATGCAAAGATTCTACATTCGAATCATTCAATGGCTTGATGAGATGAACATTTGCCTGCATAACTATTAATCCTATCAAATGTTTCATTCCAAGAAATGGAGATAGATTAAATACGGATAAATTGTTATGTGACAATTCCAAATAATTAACAGATAAATGTGAAAATGCACAATCTTCAATATAGGTTATATGATTACTACTCAAATCGATTCGTCCAAACGAAGAATTTTGGACAGGCAGAAAATCATCTGCTTGAATTTTAGATATGTTGTTCATGAACAAATCAAACTTGGTAATATTTGCTTGTTGTGGGAATCCGTGCAGGGCCAGTTTGCGGATGTTATTGCGGCCACAATTCAGCACTTGAAGGCGACTCAGATGCCGCAAGGAGGTGTCTGGGATGTACACGAAATTATTTGCTTCAAACACTGCCACGGAGAGATTAGCATTCATCAGAAATAGATTTTCGGGAAGCGAAAATAACTGATTTCTAGACAAGTCCAGCACTTCTAAATGACTGAGAGGGAAGAAGACTCCATCCTCCAGTGTTTCTAGAATATTCGCACGGACGGAAAGATGCCTAATATCAAGTAGGTAACTAAAGGAATCATTGGTAAGTATTCTGATCCTGTTGGCATCCAATTCCAGAGTGGCCGCGTCGGGAGGGAGGTTACGTGGAACCACGGTCAGGTTCAAGGAGGAACAATCGGCATCCAAGCCCAGCTCGTTACGAAAGACATGACAATTTGGTGCGGGCGCATCATGGATGCTGGGTTTTCCCAGGTGAAACGCGAGCACCAGGAAGAAAAGCGGAAACAATGGACAGCAAAATGTGATCATGATGGACGGCTGGAACTGTACAAACTTTCAACGGTCCGACAAATTATAATGACTGATCTGACATTGTCGTCTTGAATTTGACAGATGATGTGCGAGTTTACTACTTGTGTTCGCTCTTTCTGTTCCTCTGATTTTCTCTCATTTCAGAATAGAAATTTTGTTGATGGCCATATCCGCACACATAGCCGTTTTATAACTACACCAGTGCAGTTTAGAAGTCTGAACCTGACAAAGAGTAAAGTAACAAAATAATAATCATTAGACACGTAGCCTAGCAAGACAGTCTACAAGGCCATACTCAATATTGACTTAGATAAAATTCAACCTCGACTTGAGACTGGAGGTCACTGTTTTGTCAAGCAGTTTTACATCTTGTAAAGTTCATGCACATAATAAATAAACACTACACAAAAAGTAAGTTCCTCCTTTTGCAAAATACTATAAATTTTTCACAATACAAATATTAACAGAGAAATTTTGCAGGGGTATTTTTACACTCATTGCCTAACTTCTGTGTGAAAATGGGAGTGATCCGTGAAGTCATGCATGAATGAGTGAGCATTAAAGGCAAAATTGTCACTTTTCAACAGTCACAGAATTCATTTATTATGCCAAGATAACAGTAAAAAAAAAAAAACATTTTTGCTTTATTAATGAAATGTGCTTACTCAGTCATGACATGGCTACAACCTCTTATTTTTAAACATGTGCTGATACTTTTTGCGAAAAATATCTGATTTCAATTTTTTTTTCAATAAACCAAATGGATTTTACAATTTCAAAATTTAGGAAGGATGAAAATTTTTAAATTGAGCACACTGAACCGAAAATATGTGGAAAGTGTCTGGGAAAGT
>JZLH01S0115607.1:17951-28589 GCA_001188425.1 Eucidaris tribuloides | reverse complement strand
TAGAAATTACGATGATTAATAGTGCACCACCACCGGCCACCCCGATAATAATGGCAAGGTGATTTGACGAGTGGTCCAACGACGATCCACAGACAAACTCTGCAGAAATCGAATGAAAAAATAAATGATCTTCAACAAATATGTGAGTAATTATGTATATGATATATATGATACTTCAGCCATTGCTATACCTCCTCTGCACCATTCACGTTTTACCACTGTCGCTAATACTAGGCCTATTACTATAGGCCTATACAGTATACTACTACTATACTACTACTACTACTACTACTACTACTTCTACTACTAGGCTACTACTACTACTACTACTACTACCACTACTACGACTACTACGACTACTACGACTACTACTACGACTACTACTACTACTACTACTACTACTACTACTACGACTACTACTACTACTACTACTACTACTACTACTACTATACTACTACCACTACTACTACTACCAATACAACTACCACGTCTACTACTGCTACTACTGCAACATACTGCTTTTATTATTACTACTACTTCTTCTTCTTCTTCTTCTTCTTCTTCTTCTTCTTCTTCTTCTTCTTCTTCTTCTTCTTCTACTGCTACTATTACTACTACTACCATTACTGTCAGTATAGTTAGAGAAGGATTATTTATATTCATCCTTTTTTAGCCTACAAGTACCTACTCAACATATCCCATCTCTATAAGTGACATACTCTCTGAATACTAAATAGTTGAAGTTGAGCATTTATAAATGAAGAGCGAAAGTGTGCAATTCAGGTGAATTTTTTAGCAAATTCCGAATGAGCCTGAAATTACTGCACTTAGAGTTACGTGTGCTTGCTGAAATTTACTTTATGAGAGTAAAATTTGCTACAAATTCACTCTTAATTGACACTTTCACGCTCAAATCCAAGTTAAAACATTGAACATGTCATTCATTTGGTTTTAGATAGTAGCAAATTTGGTTTTACAGCAACCGATGAATGGGGCGCCGATATTGCCCCGTTGACAGTTGCTCAGGTGACAATATCTCAGAGAACAAAGGTTTAGGGTTAGGGTTGCCATTGGGTTTCTATAGTTTAGGATAGGGTTAGGGTTTGGGTTAGGGTTAGCATTGAGATTATTGGTATAGACGCTGGAGCAATTGTCGCCGCAGTAAATGTCTTTAATCTTTAATTCATCGTAATCATAACATACCGTCTCCCAGATCAAGATGCGGTGTTTGCTGTACAAAAGGTTGAAACTTGGGATGTTTGAGACGGACTTGAAACGGATAGAGGTCTTCCGACAAGCGGTCACACGAGTAGTAGCGGCCGATTGGAACCTCAAAAAATGGCTGCCTGTCGTAACTAGCCGCAACGATTTCTGCCACGAAACAAAATGTAGAATTACACAATTATTATATTTTATCATTATAACTATTCTTGATTAATCAGAATTAACGGGCACATTATGACGTACTAAATGTTTAATGTCTTTTTTAGTATGTATGATAACAATTAGGGCCTATGCTATCCAAGGTCATTAGCAATTTTTTTCCGGGGAGGGGGGGGGGGTGTCAGACCTCTTTACTGACCAAACTATATCAAAATCTCATGACGATAGTCTTTCATTAAAACGCCGAACCCGGAGAATATATTTTACTTCTTATCAACATCTGAGATTGCGGCCAGCCAACAAAAGCACTGAGCACTAATCCCCTGCCAGCGAAGCGACCTTGGCAGGGTGACAGATGAGTATAACCATGGACCTATAATATAGCTAACAAACGGAGAGTATGTAACATTGAAGAGTAAAAAATGTTGTTATATCGCCAATTCTGGGTCATTTTCCTTCATTCAAAGTTAAATTTGGGTCTTCATCTACCATATGAGAACTTTCTGGACATTTTAACATCTTGAAACAAATGAAATACATAGTTCCTACTTCCAATTTCTTGTCAGGCAGTACCGTGGTAAGAGGCTGTTTACGTAAGGTAATAAGGATTGCTGGTGAAATCCAAGACCACCACATCGAAGACTGAAGAGTGAAAAATGAATTATATCTGCAATTCTGGGCCATTTTCCTTCGTTCGAAGTTTAATTTGTGTGTTCATCTACCTTATGAGTACTTTCTGGGCATTTTAATACATTAAAACAAATGAAATACATATTTCCTACTTCCAATTTCTTTTCAGGCAGTGCCATGGTAAGAGTCTGTTGACACTATTACGTAAGATGATGAGGATCGCAGGTGTAATCCAAAAACCCCACCTCTCCTGTGATGATGCTAGTCACTGATAATACTTTTAACGTGTCATTTGGATAGCGGGTTGGTATACCCCTCCTAATAGGGCATTCACAATGCATAGTATCATGTGCTATAAGTGGTGGGGTATAATTTTAACAACCGATTCCCGTAATGTAAAATCCGAGAGAAAAAAAAAGGTGATATTTGATCCCCCTCCCGCTGCCTACGGTTATGATGCTGTCATTATTTTCAACAGTATCACGTTTTGTCCGAGGGAAGAGTTATGCAAATAAAGTGCCTTTTATAAATGCCATGACTTAGACTCGACATGAATCTCTCTCGCATGAAATGTCAGGGTCATTTCCACTTAGCCACGATATGTGAGTATCAGTTGATTCTCGGGGTATTCCCAATCCTGTAATTTCTTTTCAGAATATGCTACATTCTCTTTGTTCTTGGACTACTACCCCTAAGGACAACTCCTCGACCCGGGGATGACTACCACCGGAAAACTTCCGGGAGGATAGCTCCTCCAGTAGATAGCTCCTCCAGAGGACAGCTCTCCCAGAGGACAGCTCCCCCAGAGGATTGGCGGCCTACTCTCCCTGAGGACCACTTCCCGAGGACAACTCCTCTAGAGGACAACTTCCCCGGAGGACAACTCTCCCGAGGACAACTCCTTCGGTGACAACTCCCCCAAGGACAACTTTCATAAAGGACAATTCCTTCGGCGACAACTCCCCCAAGGACAACTTTCATAAAGGACAATTCCTTCGGCGACAACTCCCCCAAGGACAACTTTCATAAAGGACAATTCCTTCGGCGACAACTCCCCCAAGGACAACTTTCATAAAGGACAATTCCTTCGGCGACAACTCCCCCAAGGACAACTTTCATACAGGACAATTCCTTCGGCGACAACTCCCCCAAGGACAACTTTCATAAAGGACAATTCCTTCGGCGACAACTCCCCCAAGGACAACTTTCATAAAGGACAACTCCTTCGGTGAAAACTCCCCCAAGGACAACTTTCATAAAGGACAATTCCTTCGGCGACAACTCCTCCAAGGACAACTTTCATAAAGGACAATTCCTCTGGAGGATAACTCCCCCGAGGACGACTCCCTCGAGGACAATCCTCCAAGGATAAATCCTCCGAAGGACAATCCCACATGGACAACGATTCCTCCGAAGAACAACTCCACCGGACAATGCTATGTTTCCAGGGACTTTAGGGGTATAGTTCTCCTGAGGAGTTGTCCTCTGGCGAATCGTTCTCCTGATACGAATTCTCTTACCGCCTGTCGGACCTAATTTCAGGGTGTACAATTCGATAAGTCGATACCGATTTCCGGTTTTATTGAAGGTCAATCCCATTTCCCAGCCATTTTCCTTGGCAGTGAACTTCAGCACGAACGTGGCGCTTTGCGAGTCGCAAGTAGAGTCCGTGGTTTCCGCGTCTTTGGGGATGTCCACGTCAATGTATGTCTGAATTAAAAAAAGGAAAAAGAGAAGAGAAAATGCGATAAAACAGATGATATATCTTTGGCGAAGATGTAACTGAAACAGGCAGGATGATAATAATAATGATAATGATAATGATAATACATTTATAAAGCGCATTTTCCAAATACATGTTCTTAACAAATGGGATTTGAGTTGTTGTTTGAAGGGACTGATGTAGGGTCGTGTTGATTTCTGAGATGTTGTGGTAATCGGTTCTAGAATTAGGGAGCAGCAGTTGAAAACGCTCTTTCACCAAGCGTAGATCTTGACAGACGGATGGACTAGCATGATGCCTTGTGAGGAGCAGAAAGAGTACCTGGACGATTATAATGAGTTCAGATAGGTATGGAGGACCTACGGTAGACTCTGGATGCACTTGAGGTGAGGTGGAGTATGTTGAAGAGAACTCTGGATCTAATCGGTAACCAGTGAAGTTGACGTAGAATTGGAGTCATGTGACAGAATTGAGGCGATCTTGTGACGAGAACTACTGCTGCGTTTTGGATTCGTTGGAGTTTTTCAATTTGGGTTGCGGTGGCATACAACAGGATGAAATATAATACTGATAGTCACTTGACAAAAGCGATTCATTCATTTATTTATTCATTCATTCATTCTTATACATCAAATTATTCATTCATTCATTAATACATTCATTCATTTATTCATATACATCTAATTATTCATTCGTTCATTAATACATTCATTCATTCATTCATTCGTTCATTAATACATTCATTCATTCATTCATTCATCCATCCATCCATTCATTCATTCATTCATTCTTTCATTCATTCATTCATCATTTATTCATTCATTCATTCATTCATTCATTCATTCATTCATTCATTCATTCATTCATTCATTCATTCATTCGTTACGGTAAAATCAACCAATGATACCCATATCAGCTTATTCCAAATACACTGCTGGCTCCACCAGTATTATTTTGTATCACTAGCAGCATTAAGCCAAGGTATAGTTTTGGTAAATGGTAGAAAATCAAATTCTTTGCAATTATGTTTTTCTAGATGATCTATCAGTGCCCTGAAAATTGCCCGCTCTGAAACTCTCCCATTTTTGAGAAATTACTCAAAATGTGAAATATTGGGAGGGGGGGACCTCGACAAATCCCATAGGTAATGTACATACCGCTGGATGCTCTCCTTTAACTTAAACATCATAATTTGTCACTATAAACAATTTTCAGTAGGTTTGATGAAGTTTCTGATGTTTGATGTGAAAATATAGAATACTTAGTGAAAGATTTACAAAAAAAATTGTCTGATCGACCAAATGCCTCGTGGATAAAATTGACGATTTTGTTACAAAATCAATGTACAAAACTAAAGAAAAACACATTTCTCTCAAACATCATTTACAAAACTAGTCATTACATGTAACTACTATTCAGGATATACTCACCAGACTATTGAGATAATATCTTATAGTTCCAGTAAACCCCATCAGCATACAAAGTCCATCTTGGTTACGGACTTGCCAAATGGCAGGGACTTGAGTGACAGGAGAAATAGCTGCGAATAACACAGACAGGATAAATCATCTCACATGGTTGTACATGTACAGTGCAACTTGACATTGATATTTTTGAAAGAAAACTGCGGAAATTTTGAGGGAAAACTGAAGTTAGTGTACAAATTTTCGTTTTTTTCTTTCCTTCCTTTTTTCTATAGGGCATAAATTGCACTTCTTGTTTTGCGATAATGTTAATTATGTTTTTATTAGCATGGACCAGCTGAAGAGTAGACTGATTGTGAATCAGTTGTCATGTTTAGATGAAGCAAAATTTAATGGAAATGAAGTTACAGGCAAGGTCCACCCTGAGGTCAAGTTGGTTTTATTAAAAGAAGAAAAATAAGAGAAACATATTAATGAAAGTTTGGCGAAAATCCACCGAAGAATAGCAGCGTTATGAACTTTCAAATTTTTATTTTATGACGTCAAATGAGAGCAGCTCCCCCATCGTCATGTAATATAAAATCCATAAAGTGACTTTTTCTCTGAAAATTGAAAATGATGTTACCTGTGCATTCAATATGTAATTAGAAACATTATTTCATACATGCTTCTATGAAAAAAAAAATCAATTTATCATGAACCAATAAAAGGTGGCAATTTATTGAATTAACATTTACATATGGGGAGCTGCACGTATGTGACCTCACAAAATGAAAATTTTGAAACTGCATAACTGCGCTATTCTTTGGTTGATTTTTGCCAAATGTTTATTAATACAGTGTGTTTTTCCGATTGTTCTGCATTTATTAAAACCGACTTGACGTCAGGATGGACCCTTGCCTTTAAGTGATTAAATTTGACATAATCATTATTAAAGGAAAATGAGACCCAAACTTCTATCTGCATTAAAAAAATAAGACAAACAATTGGAGAAAGATAACCTTGAAAGTTTGAAAATATGTGTACAAATCCAATGGAGACTTGTTCTGACTTTGATATAGTGGCGGAGTTGTCAACTTCAGAATCCCCCATAACAAAGATTAAACAAACTTTGAACATTTTTAACTCTTGAAGTTTCAGCTACGTATTTGCTCAAAACGTTCACTGTTTTCTTTTTATTGCTGTTCTGAATTTTTGGATATAGAAAGATGTCTGTGTTTCATTCTTCATGAATGTGACGGGTTACAATTCACCGTGCATATGATAATCCATGATTTACATGCATCAAGCAGGGCGGGGGGGGGGGTGGCCAAATCATGTTTGTTCACGGCCAAAATACGAAGCGACAGGCAAAAAAAAAAACGGGTTGTCAAGTCCGACGGATAAAAAATTCAGGGCCAAATCATGGCAAAATGTCAAAAGTTAAAAAAAAGTGCCAGGTCCGTATTTTTCCGTCTACCATGTCTGTAACGGGGGTTTAAAACACCCCTCTTCCGGCAAAAAGGGGATATTTTGGGAGTGTTAAAGGCAAAGTTCACCCTGACGTCAAGTGGGTTTCAATAAAAGCAGAAAAATGAGAGAAAGTTTGGCGAAAATCCACCAAAGAATAACAGAGTTGTGAAATTTCAAAGTTCTAATTTTGTGATGTCACATGCGAGCAGCTCCCCTTATGTCATGTAATATAAATTCCATAAATTGCCACTTTTTAAGGGTTCATGACAATTGATTTTTTTTTCATAGAAGCCTGTATGAAATAATATTTTTGATAATATATTGAATGCACAGGTAAAATTATTTTCAAATTTCTGTGAAAATAGCACTTTTATGGAATTTATATCACATGACACACGGGGAGCTGCTTGCATGTGATGTCACAAATTTAAAAGTTAAAAATTCCATAACTCTGTGATTCTTTGGTGGATTTTCGTCAAACCTTCCTAATATGTTTTTCTCATTTTTCTGCTTTTATTAAAACCAACTTGACCTTAGGGTGAGCTTTGCCTTTAATGTATTTGAGTACCCCAAAACATACTCCGTGTATCTCTTACTTGTATGTGCTGTCGAGTTGGTGTAATTCAAAGACCTCATCACGTCTGTTGATCTTGAAAAGATTGTTTCCATTTGTGTCGTGGTACTGCCAAATGTCGACTCACACCAGAAGGCTATGTGAAAAGGGAAAGTGTGACAAAACATCTCATCTCTATTTTTTTAAAAATGAAAATCACCTGTAAAGACACAGTTTAACATTGATCACAGTTTAAAATATCTGAGCTACATAATCCTACATGCTATAAGTGTCTTTGATAAGGTCTAAAAATGAAGCTTTGAAAAAAATGTACTTCAAAGTGGTCATTTAGTGCTTGAAAAGAGTGAAAATCTACAGTATCCAGTGTGACGTCCTGACCTTGTCTATTTCTCACATAGACTACTAGTACTATGTTACAGGTCTGACAAGTAATACTCAGAAGCACTAATTTGTTTATCCACGCATATCATTCCAGTGGAACCGAAACATTCCAAACATTTGTATTCTAGTGTGTTGATTTGTCCACTTAAGCACTATTATGTAGCTCAAATATCAAAGTTTGACATTTCTGTAAATTGAAGTTCCACAATGCTGGCCTTCATCTTCAATGTAATCTCGTACCTACCAAACCAGATTATCCTTTGTTCAATTTCAGATTTCAGCCTAAAACACGAAGCTTCTGTGGATAGGTAAATAGAAGGGGGTCGGGGTAGGGGGTGCAGTCGCCCTCCAATGAAAATATGGGGGGGGGAGGGGACAAATTATAGTTCCCCAAATAATTATTACAGCTTGACATACATTGTATATCACTCGGAAAGGGATCATAAAGACGCAATTCGGAGAAAAAAAAATGACTTGAGAAAAAAATCACAATTCTTGAAAATAAGAGTGTACGAATACAGGGGATTTTAAAAAGATAAATAAATGATATTTAAAGGGATTACAATCATTATCACATGTATTTGAATAATGTACTTGGATAATTTCTCAAGGATTTGATGTAAGTGGTCTACAGATTGAAAGATTTATGTTCAAAACAGTAAATCGAACAAAAATAAGTGTATAAAATGTGGTTATTTCATTGAAATACATGTAGTATTGGCCGTTGCAGTGAGGTACTTTAAAATAAATGTTTATCGATTTTTATGGAATATATCACCTTCTATTAGAAAGAAAAAAACATGTGACTCTACTGTATGTAACTATATAAAGCTTACAATTTTACGTGACTGATGGCACTGATCAGTGATGCAACCTTAACTTTTGTTGGAAGACGTGTTCGGACATTGGAATGACTACCGAAACTGCCATATTTTATGTGAACTTCATGTTAGGACCTGTTCAAACGGTGGGCGTATTTTCATAAATTATACCATTTTGTGATAGATTGATACAAGTTAAGACAATAGCAATTGATAACGATGATATTGACAAAACAAACAGCAATTGAACGGTGTGTAGAAGTAGTAATGTAGTAACCGTACAAAAATGCAGTACAAAGTGTTCACCGCCCTCGATTTCATTTCTTACAAATTTGCACGTAAGCAATTAACTCTTTTCTTTGTTTTTGTCACACAGTGTCCTCCTGTAGTATGCTGCACTTTTATTTACATTTTGATTGAAATCATTAAGTATTTCAATTTTAAATCTGGTTAATATCCTGTCAATATTTTACGTACTTAGCAAATTTCCGGAGATCTTGCGGTGAACAAATTGTGCTCGCACCTGTGGCTACTATCTTGGCATTGACCAGATTGCCTTCGACTCCAGACCCTCCTCGTCTTAACTGACGGATCCTTATACTTCAGCCCTTCGTGAATCTGACAGCCCGATGGTGATTTCGCTAATGGTAACGTAGCGCAGAGCGCGATCGGGGGGGGGGGCAAACATATCGACTTTTGCCCCCCCCCCCCCATATTAATTTACAATTTTGAAAAATGCCATAATATGCAAAACAAGCATATATTAAAAAACTTTTTGGAAAGCACTTATAACAACCACCAACTTCACATCCAAAAATACCATTCAAATAGGCACTTCATCACAAACTGTGTCAAATTCGGCCGTTTTGTGCGCAAATTCGTATTGCCAATTCTCGTGCCGCGAAATTTCTAGACGTGTATAGGACGTAAAAGTACCTCACAAAACCTCTCACAACATACTCCCAGCCAAATAGCTCCCACAAGAAAATGAACTTCTTTATTCTCTTACACCAACCCAATCGCAAATGACAATACTTGACATATCCGTACATCTTCTCAAGTCAAATAGCAATCTTGGGCCATTCATGTTAAGTATGACATTTGTTCAAACAAATTACTACACGTCTAGTAACCCCCTTAAACACATTTCAATTCTTTAATTCCCCCCCCCTACAATCACTAGGCTAAATCTTCCCAAACTCTATTAAAAATCTGCCAAAAGTAATCCCCATTATATAAAAAAGATGATGATCCAAAATAAAAAATTACCACCATATCATTATTACCCGTCAATATCCAAAATCCTCGAAAAAATTGCACCAATAACGTCTATAATAAATTTTAAATTAATATAACAATTTTAAATTCAATCAGTTTCGGCTTCAGAAAGGATTATCAACTGATTATCGATCATTCCAAACTTGTGCATAAAATAATTTGATTCTCTTAGCTAAACAAAAACACATATAGTAGAGATATTGTATGACCTAAGTAAGGCTTTTATACAGATAGAGCACGAATTATTACTTGGACTTAGAAATGCAATAATTAATGATATCAGAGTACCATTCTACTCTTGTTTCAGATTATATTAGTCATCGTCCAGCAATATTTTAGTTCAGTCAAGACTTCTTAGTAAAATCAATATCATCAACCTGTAGGTTACCACCAGGGTCTTTTACGACCTCTACGTTTCTTATTTATATGAATGACATCATAAATTCTTCATCCCTCTGAACTTATGTATTATTTGCAGATGATACTAGTGATTTATATTCACATAAATGCTTAATATTACTATGTCAATATTCTAAATTCCGAACTTGTAAAATAATCTAAATGTGTTCAAATGCAATAAATTGTCCAATAAATATAGATAAAAACGTTTCTAAAATTTCATACCTCAAGTCACAACCTATTACCAATAAACATATTTTATTTAATAACATGAGCCACAATGAAACGGAGAGTCAATTTAGCTAACTACATTGACTCCAACTATAACTTGACTCATACTCATAATATAATTACAATTCAATATCTAAGCCTAGAATACTTCGCCATATTTAAAATATCTATACAGAAAAAGCACTTACTATGCTTTACAATCACTAATCTTACGTATCATTTATTTATTCCTAACGTGTTTGACGGAACATAATAAAAACCAAATTATAACACTATTTTCTTTTACAGAAAAAGGCCTCTTCGAATTTGCCTCCAACTCTAATTATCTGAACACACTGGACC
>JZLH01S0115585.1:57246-67331 GCA_001188425.1 Eucidaris tribuloides | reverse complement strand
CACGCAGTGTCGTAACGGTACGTCCAATTTTTGCAAAAATGGTCTCAAATTATGTGCGTAAAGTAAAAAGCCAGCAAACTGTGTGGTCAAAAAAAATTTGTGAGGCAGAATAATCATGAAATTTGTCGGGAGGGGCCATTATGGCCCCTCCCCCCTCCCTGGGGATATTAGGGTTAAGACTGTTTTATGAGTCTGTAGTAGAAAGTTTGCTACTGTCGAGCTCTGTAGTCTGGTATGCAGGGTGTACAAAAAGAGACTTTTATAAGTAAGAATCACCAAGCAAGCAGGGAAGTAAACAGGTGAAATTCAGAACTTAAGAGAAAAATGTGAATCTAAAATCATTCAAAAAGTGTAAAACAAATCCTACAAAACGAACAACACCCACTTTTTAGAAATTATGTGACAATGTGATCTGAAAAAGACTATGCTCGATCAACTGCAGAACACACCAAATTTTAAATTCCTTCATTCCCTTTTCAATCCGCCTGTGTAACCAATCATGAACTCTATGTGACTCCTCCTTTCTTTAGCATATCCTAAATCTGAAAATCTGAAATTTACTCTCGGGTCATTTCACAATAAAAGTAATCAAATTGCATGTTTATTTTGTTTATTTCCACATGTAATGTATGTCACATGTCAAATGTTATATGTGATTATGTAAAATGTGAGCAAAACAAATTTCCTGATGGACAACAAAATCGAATCTGAATCTGAATCTGAATGTTTCTGAAGTTAGAATGTATTTTGTAAAATCATTTAGTTTGGTCAATCAATAATCACAATTTATAGAAAATGTACACATTTTTCCCATATCACAATAAAATCTGTTATAAAAACCTCAAATTTGTATGAAAATATCTAATGTAACCCTACCAGTTTTATGAGTGATTTAGAGACACCTGTTTCTCTTCTATGTAGAAGTGTAATCAAATTGATGTTTTCAAGGGCATTAACCCGTTGCTTACGGGAACCGGATGGGCCCTGTACAAAGTCTATGGAGATTTACGAAATCTCGTAGGCAACGGGTTAATAGGTGAAACAGGTCTATCTAAACAAATTTCATTTTTCATTAATTTAATTAATTGTTATTTGAAAATGATGTTTTGTACTATAAATCTTCTGGAATATAGAATAATGTAAATCACCTGTGTACATTTTGTAACCACCCATTATTCTCATCGGCTACTGGGGTGTGACCTGATGGCCTCAAACGTTAGAGCTCCTATGAGTTATGTGCTGACTGGGCATGTCCCTCAAATTGTCAGTCAAGAAAGCAGCAAGAGGCTTCTAGGCCTCACCCAGGTGGAGCTGGGAGTTACGATGGGTGGTGCTGGGACTTTGTAATTACTCTGTTTTTTGGGGCCATGATGGTTCATTTATTCATTTATTATGAACAATTGTAACATGCTTTTGAATATATTCGTGTAGCAGTGTAAATGTCTAATGTGTTATTAATATCATATTCCGATAATTTGTGGGTTTGGATTATTATCATTGCTTTGTCATCATTTCGGATGACAGGGACTAGAAAAGCGAACTTAAGGCCCTAAAAAAAAATTGTTGTATTGGAGTAATGGCTCACTGAAAAATAGGGTAGGTCGGGCGGTGTTTTTTTTTAATGGGCTACTATCAGTGCCCAATGCTTTTACTTTATGAACTTTAAGTCTACAATCGGCCAATTCGGAAGCCGCTATTTCCTGCAATAGTTCATCAATGACTTTCAAGACAAAGTTGAGAAGGACACTGAAAATAATTTCTGGCCCAAGTGTGCCCGTTACCTTTGCTGCGTAAGACGCAGTTTGAGTTTAACAGCTCGATCATCGCTATAGCTACATGTATCTAGTTAGTGCGGCTAGAGACTATAGCTAGCGAGGCTCCAAACAGAAGCGCACAAAGTGCGTTGTACGCGCGCATACGGCGGGAAAATCGCTGTTCTGTCCGCAACACTTCCAGGTTTTCAATTTGATTGCAAAGACAGCATGATATGCGATATCGATACTATAGAAAGCAATACAAAGAAGAAAAAAAACGTTGGGTCAGGGATATCTTTAGGGTCGGGCGGGTTACGCCAATACAACAATTTTTTTTAGGCCGTATTATCATATTCTGATAATTTGTGGGTTTGGATGAGGGCCAAAATGGCTGAGGAAGACGGAGGCATACCCATCGATTGCCAGGCAGTCAAATTTCACTTGTTTGACTCTTTTTCTTTTCACCACCAGGAATGTTTGAAGAAAGTGCACCACTTTTTAACGGAAGAAAAAAAGCCCATCCGGCATGCAACTTGGGCAAGCCATGAGGTCAGTATAAATTTCAGTTAGTGCTGTATCCCAAAGTGGAGCAATGCATTACTTTTGAAATGTTTTAAAAGTTATGTAACAATTTAAAGGGAGAAGGAGGCAGCAACTAACAGGCATAAGTTAATTGTGAGTATTGTGAGAATTATTGTACATGGTGATAAAGACAGCCTAAATAAGGGGTACTGTGTAATACTCAACCTTAGCAAGGCCCTATAAATTAGTTAATTTGTGTTTATTTTACGTCTTTGCAAGTTTTATCCCTTGATAAAACTTGCAGAAACAGCTATAGGGGGAGGAGCTTATCGATTCAAACAGTGCATACATTACTACAGCGCAACTAACACACGTCGGGTGGCATGCATCCGTCGCGCATGGTTAGCTCCAGACCAGTGCATGTGCGATATGTTAATTTTTTGGCATGCCAAAGAAATCTACTGCATTTTAACCTTCTTTGTAAATTTATACAAATTATTATGTTTTGAATGATGATTGGTTTCTACTGTAGTTTGAAATTTAATAAATTGTCCATTACATTTAATTCATTTTAGACCTGAGTGGTAACTAATATTTGTATGTTTCTGGTTTATTTCTGGAATTTCAGATAGAGATTCTTAATAGGCATCTTCTACTCACAGCCAAACCCATCATTTACATAGTAAATCTGTCGGAGAAGGACTACATCAGGAAGAAGAACAAATGGTCAGTATACATTGTGTATACAAACCTGACTTGTTTAAAGAATCTTTGGGTCATGTTGACTGGTCCACCATTAATGAATGTGAAAATAAAAATGAAAGTTACAACATATTTATTGAAAATTTTCTTAATATATATAACAAATGTTTCCCTCTTAGCACATTTTGTGATAAGAAAAGTTCATCATTCCAAAAAGATGTTGGATTAGCGAAGGCATAATTAAATCTGTCAATCGTAAAAATAAGTTGTATAAATTATGTTTGAAATATTCTAGCACCCAGAATACAATCAAGTACAAAACATACAGGAATAAATTAACAAATATAATCCACTTTTCAGAACGAAAATATTATGAAGATGTTTTTACGTTTACAAAAAGTGACCTGAAGAAAACTTGGCAGCAAATAAATACTATATTAGGAAATGAAAAACACAATTCTCTACCTAAAACCATGTTCCACAACAATTTTAAATATTCTACAAAGCAGGATATTTCAAACCAATTTAACAACTATTTTATCAATATTGGAGAACAAATTTCAAAATCCATTTGAAATTCATCAAATTCACTTTTCCATTATTTTACTCATCAAAACCCAGTATCATTTTTTGTAAATCCCACATCTGCTGCTGAAATGATTAAATTGTCCTCTGTTATTGACACATCAAAATGAAGCGGACCAGATGACATATCTCCACGAGTAATAAAATCATGTATCCATCATTTTGCTGAATCGTTATGTTATATTTTCAATAAATCATTTACAACAGGATTTGTACCAAATAAACTCAAACAGCAAAAGTTGTCCCATTGTTTAAGAAAAGTAATCCAGAACACATTGACAATTACAGACCCATTGCACTACTTCCTATATTTGCTAAGTTACTTGAAAAAATTATGCACAAAAGACTCAACAACTTTTTGATAAGAAATAATATATTGATTCCAGAACAATTTTTGATTTCGTAAAAACTATTCCACATCATTAAGTATACTTAACTTTTCTGATTATGTTTCACATGAGATTGACAAAGGCAATGTTTGCTGTGGAGTTTTCATGGATCTATCCAAAGCGTTTGGCGCCATCGACCACCACACCCTATTGAGAAAATTGTGTTTATATGGTATTAGAGGATTACCTCTAGAAGGGTTTCGAAATTACTTGTCTGACAGACAATATGTGGTGGTCGATGGTGTTGAATCAGCATATTTGGATACAACTAATGGAGTACCACAGAGTTCGGTCCTTTGTTTTTGTTTCTTTTATATATCAATGATATTGTCAATTGTTTTCAGGTATTAAAATTCTCATTATTTGCTGATGATACTGTTATTGCATACTCTAACAAAATATTTCTGATGTTATTGCCACTGTTAATACTGAACTATTACTATTTAAAGCAACTTCAATTCTCCTGGTTTGTCACTGTTTGTAAAGCTTAGAATCCTTTCTGTTTTTGAATTTGTGAGACTAAATGTCTCGTTCATGTTTAAATTTCACAAAGGTGTTTTTACCCTTGTTATTAAGCACAATGTTAAAAACAAATTCTTCTTTCCATTCATATTCAACTCGTGGAGGAAACAAATTCCATTTACCATTATCTCACACAACAGTAAGAACCCATTCTATCCGAGTTACAGGTGCTTATGAATGGAACTCCATTGACAGTAACCTAAAATCCAGTTCAACAATAACGCGATTTAAGTCTTTGTATGAAAAATCTGTTATTCAAAAGATGTCTACCATGACTGAATAGAACTCTTCCTCTGGTGTGATTGTATGTTGTGTGTTGGTGTTGTGTGAGGGGGTGTGTCTGTATGATCATGTCTTGTTTGTGTTTGTGTGGATGTGTAATGCATGTGATGCTTTCATACTGCTATACACATGTGCCTTCATTATGATTTTCTCTTGATATGTATATTTATGTTTACTTCTTTTTGATATGTTATATTGGTAAAAGAGTCTTCTTTAACAAACACATGTTGTTTTCTTGTAATGGCCCTGGCAACCTATTATGTCACCTGTATTTTATCATTATTGTTTTTTTTAATTTGATATGCCAATAATTGAAATGAAATGAAATGAAAAAAAAAGTGTGTTTGTATGTGTATGGTGGACAGTGTTTGTGAGTTTGTGTGTGGATGCATGTATGTGTGCTCTTACAAAGCTTTATCGGCTGTGTACAGAGAACAGAACAAAACAATAGATGGCCTTATTCCGTCAAACTCAAGAGGTACAGTCAACAAATGAAATATCAGTTGTGGGAGAACAAAAGTGTACTCCACAGATCAATGTACATGTAGATGTAAGTTTATGTGTGTGTCTGTTTGTGTATTCCTGTTTGTGGTTTTGTTTGTGTTTAATTAATGTGATTAAAATTTGCCAACCCTTGTAGATGAGGTAGAAAAGCCCTTGTAACTCAAATATGTTGAATGTCCAGGAAAGACCCCCCCCCCCAAAAAAAAACACGAAAGAAAAGAAAAGAGAATTTCCTTCTCCGTACATAACTACGGGGCTTTATCGGTGAAGATTGAAATCTTAAATTTTGGACAGAAGAAAATCTTGATTGGTAGCTACAAGATTAAATTTAAAACTCATTTTCACCACAAAACTTAGATGATATTAATACATTGTAACAGTTAGTACTCTTGTTTCTCTCTAGGTTAATGAAAATCAAGGAATGGGTCGATACCAATGATCCCGGGGCAATGCTCATCCCGTTTAGTGCCGCGCTAGAATCCAAACTCTTCGACATGGGGGAGGAGGATCAGGAAAAGTACCTGACGGAGATGAAGACGACAAGGTAAAGCCTAAAAAAAATTGTTGTATTGGAGTAACAGCTCACTGAAAAATAGGTTAGGTAGGGCGTTGTTTGTTTTTTTTTTTTTTTAATGGGCCACTATCAGCACCCAATGGTTTCACTTTATGAACTATAAGCCTGCAATCGGCCAATTCGGAAGCCGCTATTTCGTGCAATAGTTCATCAATGACGTCATTCAAGCCAAAGTTGAGGACACTGAAAATAATTGTTGGCCCAAGTGTGCCTGTTTTCTTTACTGCGTAAGATGCCATGTTGAGGTAAACGGCTCTATCAACGCTAGCTACATGTAGTTAGTGCGGCTAGAGGATATAGCTAGCGTTGTACGTCCGCATACGTCGGGAAAATCGCTGTTCTGTCCGCAACACTTCCGGGTTTTCAATTCGATCGCAAAGTCAGCACGATATGCGATATCGATACTATCGATAGCAATACAAAGAAAGACAAAAAACGTAGGGTCCGGGATATTTTTAGGGTTAGGCGGGTTACGGCAATACAACAATTTTTTTTTTAGGCCTAAAGGAAAGTGGGGTATGCAGTGTGAGTAATGGGTGTTGATCCAGTTTTAGCTCAAGTGAGCTATTGCGATCGCTTTTTGTCCGTCGTGCTTCGTTAGTCGTGCATCATGTATAAACTTTTACAAATTTTTATCTTCTTTAAAATGCATGACTCGATTTAGCCCAAACTTGGCAGGAATGACCCTTAGACGGTGGGGATTAAAGGGCCCTTAAATGGTACACCTGGTCTCCCTGGGGGCCCAAGGACGGACCTCAAAGGGCCAAAAGTAGGTAATTTTCAAACATCTTCTCTAGATCCAGAAATAGTTTACCTCAGTCCCTGTTTGTGTCGGTAATTCTATATGTGATGAATTATTGTTCTTCATGACAATGTCCAGGGTAGTCCCATTTGGCCCCTGGGGGGCGGGCAACAGATGGGGGGGGGGAGGGGTCCTATACGAATAATTCACATTTACATCATTTTCTTTAAAGCACATCAATGGATTTGGACCAAACTTGGTGGGAATGATCCTTATGGGGAGGGAATAGAGGGTTCTTGAAATGGTACATATGGTTTCCCTTGGGGACCAGGGAACAGGGCCCATAAGGACCAAAATCATGTAACTTTGTTACCGCGAGCCCATTTGTAACCCAACGTGGGTAGTAGGTGCGTAACAGGAACCTCAGTGTTATTCAAAGGTCAAAAGTCACACATGTAGGTCAAATGAGGTCTGCTAGGGTTAGTGAGGTCCATTTGTAACTAACTTGGATGGTAGAAGCCCTACATGTATAGGGACCTCAATGTTAAATTGGGGTCGGAGGTCACATAAGTAGGTCAAACGTCAAATAAGGTCAAGTGTAACGTACTAGGATGGGACA
This sequence comes from Eucidaris tribuloides, assembly GCA_001188425.1. Lineage (NCBI taxonomy): Eukaryota > Metazoa > Echinodermata > Echinoidea > Cidaroida > Cidaridae > Eucidaris > Eucidaris tribuloides. Next base: position 60,136 of record JZLH01S0115585.1, on the reverse strand, counting down.
CATTATGGCTTTCACCGTGTGTTTATAAGAATGGATGTTAGCATTTAGCTTACCGGTAACTTGAAAAAAAAATCAGGTAATATGGAAAGGAGATGCAAAAATTTTCAACTGGGTCATGTGGCTCTGTTGGTGATTAGATATCAGGATCCAAGGGCCAAAACTATGAATAATGATATTTTCTCAATGGGCACTACATAGAGTTTGCGAGACCTCAGGTGAGCATTATCCCCCCCCCTCCCCCGGGGCTCATATTTGGATTGAAGGGGCAAAAAGTTAAAGTATACCATTACCCTGGATAATGTGTTTGCCATATAATTATGTAGAACACATTTGTGGCATGCCCTCTACAAAATATTAGCACTTTTGATCACTCCGATTTATGTTTATTGGGATTTGAATGTAAACTTCAAACAGTCAGTATAAACAAAAACAACTTGCAATAGACTAATCAATCATCGGATTCTATCAATCGATTGATCGCACTATCGGTAATTTGCCCGCTTACATCTTGATCATTAACACACACACCCAGTGTATCGATCAATATTGATACTGAACTTCGATACTAAAACGTACGCGTATAGCCAGAATATGCACCCATAGAAATCGATGCTTACGGAGCAGAACTTGAACGCGCTGAGCACAAATGCCAGAATATTGTACACATTATGATCTGATTTATCAAAATATGGATTGCTTCACGGACTAAGACTAGTGAATTGCGATTATTTGTAGTGATTCTAGTTGTACACAAATTTTAATTTTAGGGTATTGGTACACTTTAAGAAAAAGTCCAAATTTTCAGCATGCCAAAATTGTAATATAAAATTTTGCATGCAAATTTAAAATTGTTTGTTTAATAATATTTTTACATGAAGTTTTAGGATTTTTTAGTGCCTTGCACTGCTTTTTGAACATATTCTTGCATTTAATACTTTTTATGAATTTTTCAAGTTGTTAGAATTATTAACTTCTACTGTTTTGACTACTGTGACTACAACTATGACTTCTATTACTCATAATTCTATTAACGCTTTTACTACTACTGTATGTATGATTGCTACTACTATTATTACCTCTACTACTACTACTACTACTACTACTACTACTATTACTATTACTACTACTACTACTACTACTACCACTACTACTACTACTACTACTACTACTATGACTACTACTACTACTACTACTACTACTACTACTACTACTACTACTACTACTACCACTACTATTACTACTACTACTACTATGACTACTACTACTACTACTCTACTACTGCTACTACTACTACTACTACTATTACTACTACTATTATTACCACTACTACTACTACTGCTACTACTGCTATTACTACTACTATTACCACTACTACTACTACTACTACTACTACTACTACTACTACTACTACTACTACTACTACTACTACTACTGCTACTGCTATTATTGCTACCACTACTACTACTACTACCACCACCAATTCTACCACTACTACTATCTCGACTTCTACTACTTCTGCCCCTTCTACTTCCAGCTTCTATTATCTGTACTGCTACTACTGATACTTAGTTTTGTATTGTCACTCTTGTACGATGCTCTTGCAGTGCCTTTAACTGACTTTGATGAATCTGGATTTGATATTGTGGCCGCATTTCCATGACATTTATTACAAGTACCACGTTTCTCATGAACCAGTTAGCAAAATGCTAGATGGAACTACAGTTACCACTAGAAAATTTGTTACAGTGGCAAAATCGTTTCAGCTTACCAGTATTAGTTGCTCTAGATTCTAAGTTCAGGGCATTCCAATTTAAATTTATTTATCGTCAAGTAGCAATGAATGAATATTTATTTCGCGTAGGTTTCAAAGCATCACCTGTTTGTAATTGTTAGAGTGTGGAGAGTCAATCATTGACTCATTTGTTCTTTTCACGCCCTGTGGTTAATCATTTTTGGAATGAAGTCAAAAAATGGCTTCGAGAGAAAAAAAAAATGAGTTTACTTGCCCTTCACTTGTGTAGGTATCTGCTTTGGGCTACCCACACAATTTTTTTACCAAGAAAAAAATTGAAAGGGTGATTGCTTTGCGCAAAGAAAAAATACAAAGCATACTCAAAAATGGCAAAATTATTACAGATTTAAGACATTAGTTTTGCCCAAAACACTATGGTAGATATGTAAAGTCATGAATTAAGTTGTAGTCATGATCTGTATTTAATGTTAACAATAGAACTGTATATGTGATCAATTAAAAAAAAGTACTACTTTTCTTCTCATTACTTCTTGTAGTGCACTCTCAAACTGCATAAAATTATAACTCAGCTAAACTGGAGTACTTCTTCACAGCTGGGAAAGATGAGGTGAAGGCCTGGACAATTCAGGTAAAAGATGCGCATTGTAGAAGTCTCATTGTACAAAAGACAGTGTTAACTCTTAACATGCCAGAGGATTAAACCTCTATGGACTTTATGTGTATTATATGGTGCAGATCTGCAACTTTGGCATGTTACGAGTTAAACATACAGATCAGGGTGAATAAAAATTGGGGGGATGGGGAGGGGAGATGGTGGTGAGGGGATCAGGTGGGTAAGAGGATGGGGAGATAGTTAATGTGGGTGGGAAAAGATGGGGACGGGTAGGAATGCGGAAAGGGAGAGTTTGGGGGTTGGGGAGGGGAGAGGATGGGTAGGCAGAGGATGGCAAGGGCTGGGTATGAAGAACGATGTGGCAGGGGAGATGTTGAAGAGAAGGAGATGGCGGGGTGGGGATGAGGTAGGTAAGAGGGTGGGGAGATGGTGAAGGTGGGAACAGATGGGTAGGGGTAGGAATGCGGAAAGGGAGAGGGTTGGGGAGGGCAGAGGATGGGTGGGCAGAGGATGGCAAGGGCTGG
>JZLH01S0115552.1:276198-287036 GCA_001188425.1 Eucidaris tribuloides | reverse complement strand
AAAAAAAAAATCTGAGCTGCATGATACTTATGTCTCTGTTAATGTATCAGAATAAAGCTCTGAAAAAAATTGCAATTCAAAACGATCAAAAGTGCATTTGAAAAGTGAAAATTTAATGAGTAACCAATCTTGTTTTTCTCCATAGACTGCCGTGTTCAGAATTTTTGTCCCAAGGACATTAATTAATTAGCTGATATTTATATGTACATATTTTGTAAGTGACAGCCACACTGTCACAAGCAAAATTGCTTGATTTTGGCAGCCAAAAATATCTTGGGTGGGTCTACTTTGTAATGAAATCTATTTTTTTAATTTGAACTTTATTGCTAGCTAAACTTTGTTTCTGTCAAGCCAAATTGCAGTAGGAATGTAAAATACATCAATATTGTTAATTTATTGTTAATTACTGAGTGTTACTTTGTGTTTTATTTGTCATCACGTTTTAGCGACCATGTTCTGCGAGTTCTGGAAACGTCGTCAGAATGAGATCGACTACGACTGGGACTTGTTTGGCTTCGAAGAGCAGGAGGTAATTGAAATAAATATATTACAAAGCCAGAGTGGGGGTGTGGGAGGGTAAATTACACAAAGAATCCAGGCGATTTTGCCACCCAAATTCCTGAAAGAGCCCTGTAAATTCTTGGTATTCGCAATACGGTGCACCACATAATGAGTCTAGTGGACAGCCCATTTTCCAACTTTGTGATTAACATCAGTTCTGCGGCAACCGTGTTCCGTGGCCATTTCCCCCACTTTTTGTCTTTCGTCCAGGGGAATTTTTCCAAATTGTTAAGGTCGGCAGTGTGTCAATAGCTTTTTGGTACTTCACAAATGAAAACCTGCAAATGTGAAAGAAAGATTAAATGAGAATGGTCTAAATTTCCCAAGAACATATGTTGCATGTATAGTTTACATTAGATGTACAGTAGCTAGGTTTCAGGATATCTACTGTTTCCCATGAGGCATTGTAGATTTCGGCATGTCTGTTGGATCTGATATGTAGCGCACTGTATTGCGAGTACAAAGAATTGTTTTAGGATTCAATGCAAAGGAAACTCTGGAACACACTGAAACAGGAGAAGTAGCCCCAATCAATGAACAACCGTTCCTGTTTTTCCCCATAGTCTGCTGTGTTATAAAATTCCTATCCTCAAGACATTAATTCATGTGCTGATATCTGTACATATTTTGCTAGTGACAGCGTAACTGTCTAAAGTTTTGAGTTCTAGGGTGTTCATTCAGTCATTATCATGTAGGATCATGTAGGTCAGATATTAAACTTTGACAAAAATTTTTACATGGAGCTTCCACACTGGTGTTTTAAAGATAAACTGGAGTACAAGTTGAAGTGTAGTTCCCCATTTTGTTGGTTTCCATGTGAAAGCATATCACATTTGTATTATGATATGGAAATAGTTCACTTCAAGTGTAATAAATAGTTCTATGATAAGCAGTCTAAACAGGTGAATTTTCCATCACTGTCCTCTTGTGTTGCAATATTAACAGTTAACATTGTCCCACATATTGTTTTCTGTGTTAGTACTTTGGCAGCATGATGATCTGTGTAGAAAAAAACCATAGTGTTCTTTTGTTTTCAACTGCTCTCTTCTGTACTAGAATGACATTTTTGGAATATCATCTGTTCGTAGATGGTTTGAAAACATTTCATTTGCAAATTTGTTTGTTCTGCAAGTACTTAAAGATTGGGTTATTGATTTGCAGGTCAAAAAACATCTATATGATCAAATCAATAATCATTATGCCAATGTGAAGATTAATAACATAAACACCTCTCATAGAGACTTGGGCTAAAATATTGATTTTTGGTGAAAAGTCTGGATGGTAACGTTCATCCTTTTTCCATTGCCTCAAGGAGCAAAGTGTTAAAAAAATCTGCGACGGATCAAGCGTGCAACGGGTCCGTTCCAGAAATGTCCGATCACCTGTTGCCAAGGTCGCGGCAGGCGATATCTTAGCCAACAGAGGGCGCGCGCCCGCTGCTACGGTGACAGTAACCGCAATCGCATTTTTGAGCAAAGATTGAAAACTTCACAGAAGAACACATTCTTGGTAACTGTCAGTTATTAGTTTTTTCACTTTAAACAACAATTCATGACGTATGGATCTCAGACTCCAACAGCCATTTGTAAGTACGTAACACCGTTTGGTATTGATAATGAAGGGAAGTAGTGGTACTTGCACATCCCTGCAAATCAATAACCCAATCTTTTAAACTTATCTTTAATTTCTTTTTTCCTTGCAGGAGAACATCCGCCCAGAATTTGAAGCTAAGGCCCCAGACAAGAGAATCAGTCCCATCACAAACGTAAGTGTGTTACATTACCCTTACCCCTAAACTTAGACTCGTCATATTCATGCTTTTTTTTTTGGGGGGGGGGGGGTCACTGTTATTTTAAGGTGTACACCATGCGCATGTGAAATATCACATAAAGAGTTTTTTTTTTTTACAGTCGGGCGATGTACACGCATACAGTAAAAAGGGTAGCAAAATTGCCAAAATCAGGAAAATGGTATACTTTGAACAGAAGGTTTACTTTGAAAGGGTATCTTCTCAGAATTGAATACTTGTTCAAGGTATTCTGAGATCACCGATAATTACAGTTCTTGTTTAGGGTATTCTGAGATCGACAGAAACTGACTTGTGTTGGGTCCATTTTGAAAGTCCATACACTGGCATGGTGTACATCTTGTAATGACAGTGGCCCCAGGTATTTATGCTTATCTTGGATACTACACTGGGTGATTTCAAGTTTGGTGTTAAATTTGGTGTTAGTGTTGGTATTAGTAGAACTTGAGAGGCTGCTGAATTAAACTCCTTTTCACTCGTGTTTATGTGAACCTTACAATTAACTTAAAAACTCTTTTCCAAAAACAGTGTTATTATTCTGTAAAATTTAGCACCAGTAGTGAAATAACAGTGTTGAAATAATAACATCATATTTTGAATAAAGTGGTTACTTGCCTGTACCACAATGCAATAAAACAGTTTCGTCTCCCTTTTTGATATAAAAAGAGGATGCTTTTAAAATATGCCACACTGTTGACTGTGAACACCAACCTGAGTTTTCGTTGTGGTGTTATTACAACTACACCTTAACCAAATTTCACTAATTTCATTATTGTACTTGAAATCACCGAGTATGCTATTTTGACCATGGGAAGGGGCATTATGTATGTGGTAATTCCACAGCACAGCTTTCAGAAACGATTGCGTAAGTTAAACCTACATTTCTTCAAAATTCATTTTTATGTACAATTTTTGTGGATATTCATTTTATACATGAACCAAATTATTTTTCAATTAATTGGTATAAATAGCAAAATTGATTTTGATCATTTTAATCATGTTCCTGTCCATGACATGTGATTGCATTGATGAATGCAAGGATTTACGTTTTGGAGAGAGTATGTTCAATTTTTGTGGGTATTCATTTTATACATGAACCAAATTATTCTTCAATTAACTGGTATAAATAGCAAAATTGATTTTGATCATTTTAATCATGTTCCTGTCCATGACATATATGTGATTGCATTGATAAATGCAAGGATTTATGTTTTGGAGAGAGGGAGGGGAACTAAACCCAAGAAATTTAGAGGAATATAGGAAAATATTGATGCTTTGACATAAAGGGATTCTAAGCACTGGAGAGCAGGTATTCTACTGGTGATATAAATATCATCCCTGGGATGACGAAACCTTGTATTTCAAAAATATTAAGCATTTAGTAGAGTCAGAAAACATGGCTGCCTTAAAGCCAGAGGCTAACATTTACCACAGTTAAAAAATGTGAGCTACATAATCCTCCACACTACAAGTGTCGTTGATAAGATCTAAAAATGAAGCCCTGAAAAAAATTGTCTGTCAAAAATGATGATTTAGTGCTTTAAAAAAGTGAAAAGCTACAAGCATTCAAATTGACCAGATTCACCTGCCCATTTCCTCCCTTGGACTAACTGTGTGTAGATCTAGGCTATTTTATCATCCACCGGAGTAGAAATTGTTTATTCATGCATACCTTGCCCCTGGTAGCATAATTTTAAATAAACTTTTGTATTCTAGGGTGTTTATTTGTCCAGTTGAACACTACTATGTAGCTCAGATATCAAAGTTTGACAATTGTTTAATTTGAAGCTCCACAATGCTAGCCTATCACTTTAATACAGTAGCAAATGGAATGGTTGTCATGTTACCTGGGGAAAGTGTCTTCATCTTTGAGATTCAAGTATCAGATTTGGACAAAACTGAATCTAACTTCCAGTTATAAGATTACTTTAATAAACGAAAGAAACCATTCTCTCCAAAACGTTAGACACAAGATTTTCTCACCCCAGGGATGATATGTATGTATAATGTATACATATAAGTATTTGAGGGCAGGTTTTCTGTTTGTGAAATTTGTGAACTGATATATATTTTAAACTGCTGTATATGTGACAAATTCTATGTCAACTTGTGAACATAAATATTCTTTCATAGGTGCAGATGGATGGAACATACAGTACATTTCATTTTTTAAGTTTGTATTTCTTTGTGTGTATAATTTTCATTATGTGATTGTTATAAATGTGCTCTTACCTTATGTTGAAATATCCTCTTCTAATTACCTAATTACCTAATCATTCCCTAAATTACAAAAAAAGAACAAACAAAATAGCAAGAAAAAGACCAAAACATAAGAAAACAAAGAAATCTAGTGTTAAAAGTATCAAGTTATGTCTACTAGCCTATACATTCTGTGAAATTTGATTTGTTTTTGAAATCAGTCTATTTCACCATGTTTACGTATATGTCCCCCAAATTTTAGTGAACACCTGAAAGTTCTGAAATAGTTGCAGAATTCGATAACTTGAATCATTGAGATAATGTTCTCACTAGTATTTATCAGATAATGTGATCCTTTCTTTATATTTCTTTTTGTGCAAGCACTGATATCATGTTCATTTCACAAAATTTAAGTTTTTCAGCAGCATGAAAATTTTCATTACAAGTACCCATAACAGATACCGGTATATGTTCAAAATTCTTTTCCTTTTCTCATATATTCATCGAATAAATGTTTTACATTAATTCATTAAAACAAATTGCCCTCATTGTTTTGTCTGGTTTTCTTCTGTAACAAAATGTTTTCTGTAAATGTCACTTCGCTTTTTTGTTGTTGTCTGTGTTTGTGTTTGTATTTTTGTTTTCATGCCTCGGCTTAACAGACGTCCGAGCCGTACATGAAGCTGTGGAAAAAGTTTCCTCGTCTTACAGCTTCGTTGATGTCAATATTCTTCTTGGTGAGCTAGTCACACGAGAAAAAAAAAGTGAAAAAAATATGGAGGCTGTCTTCTATCACCATGTTTAACATCCTTTCTTAATCATGCATGTTGTGGGACACCGCATGCGTGTTGGATGGTTGCGGCTGAGAAATTCTTCTGCAGTTGTTGTAAATTAATAAACATCATTTTTACGTAAACAATTTTTATGTAAACGGTTACATTTTTGCATTTCACCGGTGACATCTTCAGCTCGAGGACATTTTTCACGATGATTTTTAATTTGATTTCACTCAAACTACCATTCTTGTCATGTTTTATTTGTTTAATCATGTGATCTGTGTGTGTATTTTTCCGAACGTGACGGTTTCATTTGCATGTTACGAATTCCACACTGACGGGTGATTTCATCTTTGCCTGCCATTCCAGCTAATGGAACCGTACATGAAGTTCCAACGAAAGTTTCCTCGGTTCTCAGCCTCTGTGGCCACTATCTTGTTCATGGTGAGAATTTGTACGAAAAAAAAACGATGTAAGAAAGAAACGAAAGGAAAAGGACAAAAATTCACAACACACAAAACACTGTACGTGTTACCGTGGTCAATGTCAACACACTCAGACACAGACACACACACACTCACACACACACACAGACACTCTCACACTCTTTACAATGTCACACTGTACGCAATCTTGAATGAGTACGCACTAACAGAGCATGTGTTCTTCTACCATGTGTAAACGATTATCATGTATAGCTTCCCGAGCCTTATCTCAAGTTCTACAAGAAGTTCCCGAGAATTACGACGTCAGCCCTCTTCATATCGTTTATGGTGAGAGCGTAGAAGCCAACGCAGCGCTTAAGCGCATTTTGTTTTCGATGTGCATATTATTTGTGTTGCGCTCCGACTTGTTTCACCCGTTTTCTCCTAATTTGACTAATTCCTTTTCTCCCTTTTATTTTAAAACCAACTTTGCATGCTAATGCTTTGCGAGCTTGCACAACTAAACACAGCTACTTTCTACAATTAACCCCTAACACCGATGTCAACAACCCCCATGTTTCTGTCAAGTTTCGAAGACCGATACTGAATGGACAGATCATATCAGAAATGAATTTCACCAGAAAAAGAATTTCAGTATGGGAACATGTTTTGAGAACAAACTCTCCTAATTATTGTGATGTTCGTTTCTTTTCTTCTCCATTAATGAATATCACATGATAACAAACATCACAAACTCTGCCAAAATGTATGGTAATACATTTTACGGAATGAGGCAAAAATGACAATTTTGTTTTTATCCACTCATGTATTTATAGAGGGACAGGTTCACGATTTTTATCCCCATTTGAAATAATTTTTCATCCTACTCTAATGATTTTTTTTTATATGAGGATGTACAGGGCTTTGAATTATGTAACACCCGTACTCCAGAACTTATCTTCCGACTCCCTGACTTATACCCCACAGCACTCTCTTCAACCAGCATACTTCTACAGCCTACCTCACACCTTTCCTTGAATTTCTATATTTGGTTTGGTTTGGTTTTGGTTACTAATGATAGTTTTATTTTTCGTTTTCTCTTTACTCCTCATGAACACAAAAATCCATACTGACATTGTTGTTCATTTCTTTAAAATGTCATGCCATCATTGTCCATTATTGTGTGTGTCCTTCCAAAATTCACTTCTCCACCTCTGGGTATCTTCTTTTCTCCTTCTGTCAATCTCTTCCATTCACTGTCTGCGTTACTATTCATTTTCCATTCCCATGTTGTGCGTATGTTTGTGCCAATCACTTTTTTTCCTGAACAAACAAACAAACAAATCAAAAATTGACTTTATTTCTTTTGAAACTGTCCCAATATTTGCATATCTGGGGTGTTAATTTAAAATTGGATGCAATGATACTGAAAAAATTATGTTTTGTAAATAATGAAAAAAAAATGTAATATCATGTTGTCATCGTAATTTCATGTTAAACTATTTCAAATTTGTGCATTCTGGGGGTAATTATTTCAAACTAAATCCAAAAATACATAATAACACTGTTGTAAACTTCCAAATCATTTTTATTTGTAAATTTACAAATATGTATTTTTATTTACCAATCGTGAAATTGCATGTGGTAAAATTGATAACTCTCTTAATTTTGTGTTTGGAATCACCCACAATGCATTTTGTTTCCCATGTCAATTATTTGTCCCATTTTGTGTTTGAATCACTCACAATGCATTTTGTTATATTTGTCTGATTAAAAAAAAAAAAAATTGTGTTACAAATCACCCACAATGCATTTTGTGTCCCGTTGTCCATTACTTGTCCGATTACATGATCACAAACACAAAATCATAAATTCACAATTTCTGGTGACCTCAATTTTGACTGTCAACCTTCTCGGGGGAAACCTTCTCTGCATGCTCCTTACTGACAAAACCCTGCTTGCACCTGATTGACCTTTGACTCTGGATGTCGCCTTTAACCTCTAACCTCTGATGGCATGATGACCCTTAGCGTGAAGAACCCTTCGTACCTCTTCGCGTCCGGTTCCCGCGCCTCATTGGCGGTATAAGCATAATCCTTTTCATGGTAAGAGTGCAACACTAACAAAGCGCAAAATGGGATCTTGACACCGGGGTTTTATTTATATATTTCAATTTTATTCAAACGGGGTTGCCCTTTCAGTTAGAAAACTGTTCTCCCAAGGGCCCTGCATGTAATATAATATAACTAAAAAAGAAAGAAAAAAAATCTGCATCTGATTACAGAGTGAGGGTCAGTGAATAACTTTATTTATGAATAATTTAATGGTTTATATTTATTCACTATTTATATATATTTATGTTTATATATATTTAATTTATATGATATATATTCACTATTTTGCAGTTATCTAGCATTTGATATACAGGTATATGTATATATTTTGTGTGTGTTTGTTTAGGGGGGGGGGGCCTAAGAGAAATTGTATTACAGTTCCTAATGACCAATTCACTGTTCTATAATCCACAGTGAATTTCCAGTTTCCAATAATAAACTTGTAAATTTGTCGATGAATATTTGACATTTATAAAAGACTTACTTGCAACTTAAAAAAGAAATGCTGTCCCTCCTCACCTCATCATATTTTATGATCTAAAAATCTTCCTTACCGAAATAAAAGCAACAAAAAATACCCTCCAAAAACTGAAACTAACAAAAACCAGCAAAGTAAACATAACTTTAAAAAACTTGATTTGTGGGAATTGATTTGGAAAGTGTTTCATCAATCAATCAATCAATCAATCAATCAATCAATCAATCAATCAATCAATCAATCAATCAATCAATCAATCAATCAATCAATCAATCAATCAATCAATCAATCAATCAGAATGGTGTCAATATCTTGCTGCTGCTAATATAGTTCTAACATAAACTGGACACAGTGACCTCTGATGCCCCTACGATTGTGTGCGTACACAAAAACAGGTGTAGTATTGTCTTGTGGTGTTGTCAAGTTGTGAATAGTAACTAGACATAGAAGTGGTAATGCAGTCTTCTTGTTGATCAAGTGAAAGATTCAACGCTTCATTTGACTTGTTTGAAAATTAAAGGGCAGTGACATGATTGGGAGAAGTCAATAATGCTTTGAAAACCAAACAAATTGAAGCATATATTACGTATGCATACCAATATATGACCCTTTCCCACTGAGATTCTGTGATTTTTATAGATTTTATGTCGCATATCTGGTTCCCATAGTCAAGTTAACACTAAACTCGAGAGTATATTCAGGTTGGAAGGATTTGTCTTGAATTTGTTTCCTTGAGGAGAAACAAGCATTCATTCACCAGCATTTAATTTAGGTACGACCCTGATACAAATTGAAACCATAGAAAACTAACCAACAAATTTGAATATCATAACGGCAGACTTCTCAACCATTCTGAGTTTGGAGGAAAGATTCTGAATTTTGACCATTCCCAGCTCTTGTTTTGATATGATTTTCCTTTTTTTTCTTGATAATTTTACTACACACTCCTTTGGGAAATCATGTTTCTTTCCTTTTTTTTGAGATAAAGTGTCCCTATTTTTCAGTCAGAAAGGTTGTGAGGTTTGTGACAGTTTCTGATTATAATCGTACAACAAAGAGGAAGTGGTTGACCCTAACATTTTTACAGCAGAAACCTTAAATAGTGTACTGGATTCTAGCTTCATTATGTTCTGAATTGATGATAACTTCTGGTATCATTGTATCCTAAATTGGGGACTTCTTTCAATCTTGTCATTCCCCTTAAATCAGTTAAAAATGTGGCGTTTTTGAATCTGATATCTGATCTACGTCAGTCTCCATCTAACCATGGTTTGTATATTAAACTCTTTCAATGGTTCTCATACATTTTCATGACGAAATAAAAATGGCATAAAGAGATCAAAATAAAGTTGCGTTCTCCAGGTTGTGGTGATGTATTTTTACACACTTTAAAATGTAAACCAGTCATGATAGTTACAGCTTTCGGCTCTGGAAAGTTAGGGAATTATAAGTGTATGTACTCTGTACATTTTCAAATGTTTTATTATTTCACAAGATCAGTACTAAAGCGTCATTCTTATACATGTACATGTATACAAAAAGGGACTATTTTGTGTGAGGATTAGAATTTTGCCCTTTGATATCTGGATAGCCACAGGGATGTTGTTTAAAAGGCCACTGTTTAACAGTGTTTCTAGTTAATAAAAATCTGAGCTTGCATGATTCCCCATGCTACCAGTGTCTCTGACTGCTCTAAAAATGAAGCCCTGAAAAAATTGGCAGTTTAAAACGATCAGTAAGTGCTTTAAAAAAGTAAAATCCATTGAGAGACCATTCCCAGCTTTCCCCATAGACTTCTGTGTTGCAGAATTTCCTATCACTGGGATAGGAAATTAATGTGGCCAATTTGAATTTGCACATATGTTAACTAGTGGAAAGCATAACTGTCCAAGCTTTTGTGTTCTAAAGTGTTTATTTGTCCATCCAAACACTACCAGATGTGTCAGAAAGCAGAGGTTTGACAATTTTTTTTAAATAAGGCTTCCACACTGGTATATAGTGTCTTTTAATCTCGAAATTGTTATTGACATGAGCGTTATGTGGAAAGGAGCGCCATCTTGTGACTAGGCATTGCATTTTAGGTAGATCCGATTGAAAACTAACAATCACAAGCAGTTGCTGAAAATGTGCAAGAACTGATTTCATACAATTATCTATTATGGTGTTTGTTCATCCATCTACTTTAAAACCTCCATCATAAAAAGTATAAGTTAAATCCAAATGTATTTGCCAGGAAATTGTAATGCCGAATATGTATGAGAACTATAGAAAGAATGAAATGTGTTATATTATGACAGTATTAATATCTTGTTCAAATAAGCATGCTAACTACAAACTCAACATTCCTAATTATAATTGATGTCACAAATAAACAAATTCATCATTTCTAATCAAAACTGATGTCATGAAAGTAATAACAAACAAATTCATAACATACATCGACCCAAACTCAATGCTATCAACAAATGTAAAAAAAAA
>JZLH01S0115552.1:265597-276136 GCA_001188425.1 Eucidaris tribuloides | reverse complement strand
GAATAATGAATTGTTTTGAAAGGTACACAGTTTGAAGACAAGCCTCTATAGCTTTTGATACACACCGTCTCTGTGCAGCCATATTTACACTGCAGTGAGATCAAAAGTCAAACACTTCTAGACTGTATGATATACATTAATTCTATTATTGTTAACATTTCTTATCTTGAGACATACATGTAATATATAACATAATACAATTAATACATCCCATGTACATTTCCTCAACAACATTGATTCACACACGTCTAAACATCTTCAACATATAACTGTCAACAATAATTTTTGAAATTTGTTATGTTTTATAATGTGTGGCAGTTCCAACAACTTTGATCACCAGTCTCAAACTTCAGATATTAACCTATTTCTTCCAAGATTTCCGAATTGGCATAGGTTTTATACATGGAATATCTATTTCCTGTTGACAAACAGATTAAATCAAGTAAATCTTTAAAGGAAATACTATCCAAGCTATGATTTGGGTCAACTTTCAGATATTAAATTAAAGGCATTGTATAACAATGTTTTTAGTTTAAAAAATCTGAGCTACATGATTCCCCATGCTACCAGTGTCTCTGATACAATCTAAAAATGAAGCCCTGAAAAAACTGCAGTTTAAAATGATCATTAAGTGCTTTAAAAAAGTGAAAATCATTGAGAGACCATTCCAGCTTCCCCCATAGACTGCTGTGTTGCAGAATTTCCTATCAGCTGAGAATAAATTAATGTGCCAATTTGTATCTGCACATATTATACAAGTGACAGCATTACTGTCCAAACTTTTGTGTTTTAGGGTGTTTATTTGTCCATTCAAACACTGTCAGATATGTCAGATGGCAAAGTTCGACAATTTTTAAACGGGTCTTCCACAGTGTTATATAGTGTCTTTAAGTAAATTCTGAAATAAAAAACTGTCCGATCTTTGTTTGGTTTTGAACTTATATTTTGGACCACATATTCGGTAAAAAAATGTTGAATTTGCGACTTGTGATGTCATTTGTTGGAAACTGTCATGGAAAAGAATGGGTTTGTATTCAACTACTATTTTGGTGTATTATTGAATTTTATTTGTGTTTTAAGGTAGGTTATGCATTTACCACTGTGTGTTGTAATAGCTTGCCTTGTTTTGTTGTCACTTTGCAGTGTTCATAAACTTTTGTATTTGCTTTTAGGAATAGATTCTCTTATTGTGAATGCAGAAAGAAAACAAAACTTGAAAAAAAGTGAATAAATAAGAATAAAATTATGTTTTACCAGTGTATGTATATTTTGTGGTAAACAATGAGAACAAAAAGTTGAGCTATGCCAAAAAGAAACTTTCAATCATGTTTTATGAATGGGAAATGCATCCAATAAATTGCTTAATCTGATTATGCATTTAAAAAAAACATGGCAAATTATTGCCAAGTTGGCAAGGCTATTTCAACTCAGAGGTAAATACATAAGTAGAAAATAAGATAAAATTTAATATTTTAGACATCTTTCTTGAATTTGTTTTTTCTGTGTGTCCAGTTGGAAAATTTGTTTGTTGCCCCCAAATTTGCACTGATCTCTCTATTAACAATGTGTGCATGTATAGCCGTACATGTTTATTGACTTTCCTGTGCTTACAGTGTGCCAAATTGCACTAAGTACGCAAAATAAAGCAAACTGGCTGTTTTACTAACACGTTTCTGGAGATTTCCTCTAATTTAAAGTTATTTTATCCTCTTTAAAACAACTTCAAAATGTTTTGTTTTTAATTGATCTATTTTATCAAATATTTCCAGTATATTAAATGTCACATTCTGTTGGCATATTAAACAGTTGTCAGGAATTTATACCTGTTTGGCCAGTCAGCAAAGGTGCTGTTACAAATATGTCATTAATTCATATCTATAATGATAATACTCAATTTGTAAGATCTATTTGCATTTAAACAAATAACCATAAAATCCCTAAATGAAAGACAATATGAATCATAAACCTTCAGTTTTGCTATATAACAGAACATGTTTCTGCAAAATATTTATAATCTCTAAAAATATGGTGGTTATTTGAGCCACAAGTAATAAATTCCAAAAAATATTCCATTCTTAACACTTTGGGTACTGGGCTAAAAATCCAGGTGTGTTATCCAGGGACTGGATTGTTTCGGACTAATGTGTATAACCTTTCCAAATTGTACGATTTTCTGTAAAATCGCAAATGCTATCAAGACAGTACATTTTAACTCATTTATTTGGTTCATTGTGTGTTCATTTTACGATAAATGTCATTGGTAGGAACTTCAGTGACATTTGTCATTCGAATTAAAAGATATGGATCCGATTGTCTTCTCGGCAAACAGGTTCGCCGATAGTACCTGAGTGAAGTCAACCCTGGGCGAACAGGTTCGCCGATAGCACTCAAAGTGTTAAAGAAAATAGAAAAATGAGAGTTTAAAATAGTATGAAAAGCTAAATTTAGCTTGGAACATTAAAATTTAAGATCATCGTACTGTCACTTGTTATATAGTAGACTCTTGTTACAACAAAGTCCTTCCAACCAGTAAATTACTAATTTTATCAAAATTCAGACTTTGGCAATTTACTTTTATGCCATATTTTAGCATTGTTGTGTACAGAATGATTTATTGTCCATAGTTTTCAGGCCTTCCTATAATTTGGAGTGGCATCCCTAATCAAGGAAGAAAAAAAATGCCAAAAAATCTCACCTTTGAGACCAGAAATATTTCTTTATTATCAAGATTTTATTAGAACTAAACACAACAAAAAAAGTAACTACCCCCTTTTTCAAAATACTATAACTTTAAAAAAGAACGGTGTTGAGTGCAATAATTTGGCAAGGATGTTCCTGCACTAATTGACTAAATTCTGTGAGAAAATGTGGTTGATCCGTCAAGTCATGCATGAGTGAGCACATATTAAGGGCAAAAAGTCACTTTTCAAAAGTCACAAGGGTCATTTTGGGGTGTTTTTGATGCAGGATTTTGACAAATTCTGTTTCTGGTGAATGATTAATCACTATTTATGTTAATCATCTATTGTTTGATCCTCTCATACGTCCTTTGGCACTTTTTGCATATTTTACGCTTCGGTGAGCGCAATTTAAAAATTTCTACCCTTTGTCGATTTTGAAATTGTAAAATCCATTAAGTTTACTGCAAAAAATTTAAATCCGAATTTTTTCAGCAAAATGTATCTTTACGTGTTGTACGAACATAAGAGGCTGTAACCATGACATGGTTGAGTGAGCACACTTTATAAATAAAGGAAAAAATGTCATTATTTACCATTATTTTGGCATAAGAGATGACTCGTGTGACTTTTGAAAAGTGGCATTTTCACCTTTAATGCATGCTCATTCATGCATGACCCAACGGACCAATCAACATTTTCACACAGAAGTTAGTCAATGAGTGTAGGAACACTCTTGCCAAATTATTTTGCACAAACTTGTTTTGTTAAAAAGTTATGGTATATTGAAAAGGGGGGTAGTTACTTTTTTGTTGTGTTTATGTTAATAAAGATCTCTTTGATTTCAAGAATGTGATATGCGCCGTGATAGAGCACAAAAAGTTTGATGCAAATAACCCCGGTTTACAGCTGTTCTTCAACTAAAGAAATGGATAGATGATGATACTCATGTTTTGCAATACTCCTGGAAGCCCCCTAGCTATGGATGACAAAGTGATATCTTGTACTCAAAATGGAACAGATCATTAACAAGAGTCTATTACAACTGAAAATACATTGCAGACACAATATTTTCTAGTATGACCATCGTGCTAATTGAGATCTCTGTGGTCATGTGACCATTTCACTCCACCAATAAAATGACAGATCCTCCTCGTTATGGCTGCTGTCATGACCGTCATCATCTACCGTATCGTCGTCAAGGCAGCCATCTTCAGCATCGACCAGGAGTTCATCGCCTCCTACTCCTCCATCATCACCTCGGTAACCGCATCCCTCATCTCGCTGATCCTCATCATGATTCTGCAGATGGTAAGTGTAGTGCAGATTTTCCATCACATACTGAAGCAGGGGAGCATCCCACCATGAGACTCTCAACTCTTCTTCATAGATGCATGTTTATATATTTTCAGATGGTGGGCAATTCTCTGACATTTTGACAACATTTTGCAGTCTCGTGAGCATTCTTTAAAACTTGACAATATCTAGATGATGATGATGATGATGATGGTTATTATGATGTGGGTGGTGATGATGATGAGGATGATGATGTGGGTGATGATGATGATGTGGACAGTTATGATATGGATGGTGATGATAATTATGATGATGATAGAAATGATGCTGATGGTGGTGATGATAATGACGATGGTGATAATGATGGTGATAAGGATGGTGATAATGATGATCATGATAGTGATGCTGGTGGTTATCATGCTGATGAGTGATGCTGATGCTGATTAGTAGTGGTGATGGTGATGGTTGATGATGATAATTGTGATGATGATTTTGTGATGTCACCAGTAAATAACAGGTTGTTTTTGTGTATGCTTTTCTCTCCTATGCAGTTGTATGAACGTATAGCTGTCTGGCTCACAAACTTGGGTATGTATTTTACATTATGTAATCTGCATTTGAGATGAAAGAAGTAGTGGACAAATTATCTGACTTAGTGTGATTATTTAAAGAAAATGGATCATACTATAGTTTCTTCCCTTTGGTTAGCATGTTGTGTGGCCATGCACAGCATCTTTTAATGAGTAAATTTTGTTCAAGGGTTTTGTTTAACACTTGAGATGATATGGTAACACACTTTGCAAAGCAGTTTCTTTCCACTAAAGTCCGAAAACGTAAGTTATATGAATTATTATATTGTTAGATGCTCACCACTTATTCTTGTGTTCATTATTGTTCTGTTAATGAAACTTGTTCTGATGTAAGTAATTTGTTTGTAGGATTTGAGATATTCTACTACTTGTATGTAAAAGTCAAGTGAGAATGATGTGGAAGGTATTACTTTCAATTCCTTCAGTGTTTCATAAAACATTTTGCACAATAATAATTTGAGAAACACACCATAAACTAACTATTACACAGTTTGGTACCCCAGGGTACCATTCTGGTCATAATATGGTTTTGTGCGTTGCCTAAGATGATAAACAAATTAATCCAATTATCTCTGTCTTACAGAATTGCATCGTACTGAGACAGAATACGAAGACAGCTTCACCTTTAAGATGTATCTGTTTGCATTTGTCAACTACTACTCTACCAGTTTCTACATCGCTTTCTTCAAGGGAAGGTGAGTGTCATATATTCTATTATATATTCATTGTGAAAATCATTATACATTGAATAGATATCACCTTTATGTGTACTTAGCAATTGAGAACATTGCAAGATGTGTTCTTGGACTGAATAACTTTAAGCAAGAAAAACTCAAAGCAGCCAGTGAAAAAATTACCAAAAGTGAAGTAAAGATAATACACATGTAGATATTGTGATGTGTTGTAGCTAAAATGCAAACAGTGAATCATGTGACTCAAACTGACCAATCTGCCCTTGGCAACCAGCTGAAAAAAATTAGTGACAATAACTGAAATTTTGGACCTGTATCACTTTAATCATCTTCCATTTATCCTATTTTCTCCCCCAGACTTCCAGGCACCCCAGCTGATTACGGACTGGTGTTCGGAAGATGGCGACAGGAAGAGGTAAGCTACACAATTTACGTTGGTTAACTTGTTACCTAGTACTGACGACTCATGTCAGACTCCTGGTCACCCATTTCACATACACTATTCCACTGCATCACAATCTTCTGCCAGGCGGATAGGATGCCATCCAACCACCTACATCTTAGTGGTCAGCTCCACCATTTTCTTGGCAGTGTTCCGAGCATAATGTCCCGCTCCAAGGAGTTCTATCTGTGGCATATATGGCCAAAGTGTTCTAGCTATGTTGATACTTACAAAAATTTATTTTTCTGTGCATCCATCCGTTACTGGATCTCATTACTGAAAAACCTGAAATACCAGTGATAAAGTTTACTGAAACTACATGTAGTGTCAAGTATGTACTATGGAGTTCAAAGGTCAAAGGGCCTCAGAAAAGTCTGATTTGGGCTTGTTTACTGCATTTACTTAAGAATGGCTGATCAGATTTCATTGTAACTTGGGTCTAGTATGAAGTATGAGGCTCCAATGAAATGATTAGATTTCGTAAAGGTCCCAAGGGCCAGTGTTGGGGTGTCTGCGAGATGTGGTCCTCGGTCTCGAGAACATGTCCGAGACAATGTTGTCTATCGTCGTGTTCTCGTGTCTCGTTCTCGGTCTCGACGTAATTGCTCGTCGTCTTCGGTCTCGTCTCGACGGAAATGTCTTCGGTCTCTGTAGGCGAGACATCGACGAGAACACTATGAAACAGACTTCAATTTTGACAAGTCACCCTCAGATTCTAACTTCTTTCTGCCCGGCCTACAGCATAAACATGCACATCAATTTATATTTAAATCTGGGATGGAAGTACACAGTAGAGATTAAGTTGGATACATTGAAATACACGTCTGTAGATTTTGTCCACTTTTACATGAACAAAGTACATGTACTAAACTTAAAGCAGCCAAACTGTCAGCTACTAGGTTGTTCCACCATGCCCGGTGTATGGACTTTTCAAAATGGACCAAAAACAAGATCTGTTTGATCTCAATACTCTATAAACAAGTATTCAGTCGTGAAAAATACCCTTTTGGTAAAAGTAAACGCATGTTGAATACCTAAAACAAGTATCAAGTCTGAAGATTACCTTTTAAAGAAAACCCTCCGTTAAAAGTAATACCGCTTTTTCATGATTTTGATACCTTATTAGTCAGTACGCACACGCATCGCCGGCCACTCGAAAAACAGAACCCTTTTTACGGGGTTTGTTTCATTCCAGCTGATCTCCGTATCAAAGAAGAAGTAGTAAGAAAATAAAAATATAAGGTCACTACCGCCACAAAATTAATTTTGTTAATTGTGCAAACATCTTGAGTGTGTGTCTGTGTCTGTCAGCTGTGTGTGTGTGTGTGTGTGTGTGTCGTGTGTGTGTGGTTGTATGTTGTGTAGGTGTGGTGTGTGTGTGGTGTGTTGTGTGTTGTGGTAGTGTGTGTTGTGATGTCAGTGTTGTGTGTTGTTGTGTGGTGTGTTGTTTGTGTAGTGTGTGTGTGTTGTGTGTGTGTGTGTGTGTGTGTGTGTGTGTGATAGTGTAGTTGTGTGATGCTGTGTGTGTATGTGTGTATGTATGTGTGACTGTGTGTGGGGGGGCTGGAGGGGTTAGGGTTACCAGTTCCGCGCCATCCCCTATTTTACAATATGGAAGGGCAGTCCCTAACCCTGCCCTTTACAATGCCAGATACTGGATAAACACCCCTCCCTCCCCCCCCCCCCCCCCCCCCCCCCCCCGGCCTTTCCTGGCACGGTCGCGACATAATGCATGAGTACCGGCAATCACAAACCTCCCCGGTCATTGTGCCTTTTCCGTAAAGGCCAAAAGTTTTTCCATTTTTTATGCTCAAATTCCGTTTTCTCCATGTTGTAAATTTTCCGACTTGAATTTGTGTTGGTTAAAAATCACAAATAACGTCAAGCTTACTAGTCAATGAGTTTTGATTCGGGGTTTGGAAATGATTTTTTTTGGGGGGGGGGGTCTTTATCAAGCATCTTTTTAATAAATAAGTTTAGTTTTATTCAATAAATGAATAAATTTTACTTCCGGGGCTGGATTTTTTGGGCCATGATTTTTCAAGTTTTGCTCCAAAATGCTGTTTTTTCCGCGTTTTAGGAGCTGCTAGACTCGAATTCCGTGAATTTTCCTTGGAAAATCCGCAACATGGAAAACTTCGCGACTTTAGCTTTCAAAGCCTTCACCCGACTTATGGGGGCTACTTACATGTGACTTGATGAAAATTTTTTAGAAATGACACAATTCACATCAGGCAATGGTCCCCACCAGGCGGCATACCCCCCCCCCCCAAGTCCACTCTCATCTACCATGAATTACGAAATGATGATGATGATGACGATGATAATGATGATTGAATGATGATGATGATGATGCTGATGATACAATGAGGAATGAACTTAAAACTGTTATATATAGTCTATAATTGCAAATAAGGTAGGTGGGAATATGGAAGAAAGTGTTGCATTGCATAGAGATAACTAGTGTCTCGTTTACTGTCTCGGACGTTAGTGTCTCGTCTCGTCTCGGTCTGAAGGTAATTGTCTCGGTCCTCGTCTCGTCTCGGCTGATTTGAAAACAAGTGATCTCTGTCTCGTCTCGGTCTCTGAACGCTAATTGTCTCGGTCTCGTCTCGTCTCGCTGAAACTGTCTCGACCCAACACTGCCAAGGGCCTCGTACAATGTCTGATATGGTATTGTTTCGTTTTCATTATAACTTACGAATTTCTGTTCAAATTTGGTACATGCATGCATGAGACTTTCCAATTTAAATCAAATTGGGTGGAAGTGTGGACTGCTGCAGAGGCATACATGTAACTATCCACTGTGGACAGTCTAAATGCTCTAAGTTTTAAACTTTTGATATCTGTCTTAATTACTTCTTAGTGTGATCCAGCCGGTTGCATGCAGGAGCTCTTCATTAACATCGCCATCACCATGTGCGGTAAACAGTTCTTCAACAACTTTATGGAGCTGGCCTTACCGTAAGTATTCTTTGAAAAGTCACCGACAGTGGCACCCTCATCCAACATCATGGTGACCCCTAGTCCTGCCCTCGGTATTTTTGTTTGCGGCTCGGATTGAGGTTTCTTTCTTACGGGCGTCTTGACAATAGACCAGTTGCATGATTTATTTTGGGGCAAGATGGATTTGCTAACTTTTGCCTGGCAAAATCTAATCCAAAATCTAATGACAAAAGAAAATCATCTTTTGGTCAAAAATTAACTTCCAGCAAGATTTAAACCACGGATCTTCGGACTTGCAGACTAGCTCTTTACCCATTGATCTTTGGGACATTAGTTGAGGGCAACTGTAATTTTGCATTGAGTTCTTATTGTTTGTGGGTAACATACTTTTTACTGTCATTATAATTAAACAGGCGACTCCTGTTATAACGAAGTCCTCGGGACTGGCAGTTTTCTTTCATTGTATCAAAATTTCATTATAACCAAACAGTTACAGTATATAAAGATATAAAGATGATAATCTTGGGACCCGAGTTTCTACTTCGTTGTAACAGAAATTTTGTTATAACTGTGTTCATTATGACAGGAGTGCACTGTATAATGCAATCACGACTAGACTCACTTTAAGACATCATTCCAAAGCTTCTGCCCATAGAGTTAATGCTCGTCATACCCCACCATCATACAATTTATATGCTGAATGTTTCTTGGTAGTTTTATTTTTCCCCTAAAACAACCGCAAAATTTTCACTTCCACGTGTACCGATACAAAATGTATGAAAATGCAAAAAAAGCAAAATAAACTCTTGTAAATTTCCTCTCTTGAAGCAGACTTGCAAAAATATGTGAAATATTTGGCGTAAATTATTCAAGGTTATCATTATTACCCCATTTGGAGTTCTCTTTGATTCTTCATTGAATATGAGAAACCACATTGATAGAATTTGTAAATCTGCCCTCATGGCTGTCAGGAAAATAAGTAAAATCCGTCGCTACCTGGATCATGAAACCACAACACGTTTAGTTCATGCTCTTGTCACCTCCAGGCTTGATTCCTGCATCTCTCTGCTGTATGGTCTTCCTGCTAAAGACATTGCCAAACTTCAACGTGTACAAAATATCGCTGCTCGCCTTATCACCTGTATTCCTCGTTCTCACCACATTACACCAACTCTTCAAGCTCTTCACTGGTTACCTATCGACATGCGCATTGCCTATAAGATCCTCCTCCTCACGTTTAAGTCAATAAATGGACTCTCTCCAGCTTACCTCTCTGACCAACTACATCACTATATTCCGTCACGGACCTTGTGTTCTTCAACTCAAGCCCTCCTGCAGCTTCCTTACCTCATTCCCTCAAAATATTATGGTCAACGATCCTTTTCTTTCCCCGCCCCTTTTCTATGGAACAACTTACCCCTTCACATACGCAATGCTGGAACAGTGAACATTTTCAAAACTTTGTTAAAAACTCATTTATTTCAGCTTGCCTACTTATAATGTTCACATTTACATTTTGTACATTATCTGTTTTTCGTGTTATCTTGTTATTTGTTACTTTGAATTTGTCTCTTGTATTATTTATTATTATTATTTGCCTCCCTCACAGGGTTGTCCTGAATTTTTGGCGGTCACGTGGTGGTCGCAAGGAGGAGAAGTCTGGCAAAGGACGCTACGAGCAGTGGGAGAAAGATGTGGACCTGGCTGACCTTGGACCACGAGGGCTCTTCAAGGAATACCTCGAAATGGGTAATAAAAATTGGGGACAGGCAACTTTGCAGATCAATTCGTTTTGAGAACGTCTTGGGTACCATAGCTGGGGGGAGTTAAGATTCAGTGTTGACGTTGAGTTCGCAAAATCCGAGTCCAAAGTCCGCAGATAGAGTAAACCTTAC
>JZLH01S0115552.1:236884-249925 GCA_001188425.1 Eucidaris tribuloides | reverse complement strand
TGGCCTCAAAAGATGCGCAAGACTTGAAAGTAAAAAGTCAGTGAGCGATGCGATCAAAAAAATTTTGCGCGGCGGCGTGGTCGCGAAATTTGTCCAGGGGGGTCTAATTGACCCCCCCCAGTTAATATAGGGTTAAATCTAATTTATATCTACAAGTACCTATGTATATATTCATCAATCTATCTCTATGTCTCTACATATCTTCCATTTTCAATGTTAAACAAATGCCATTTAGATCTTAAAAATGTGTTACAAAACTCACCATGCTTGTTTTTAAATGTAATATTTAAAATGAAGCAAGTTGGTTTATATGCAGTTTGACATTTCCATTTTGTACTTGTGAGTTAATCATTATTATTTGTTTTGTTTAGTTTTGGGCCTATTTTTTATATGTTTTTGACAACATGATTCCATTATTAACATCGTATCTAGCATGAAAAATGTCTGCCTTATTACTCACTTGGTCCGACTTAGTGCAATTGTTAAAATTCACTACTTATCACTACTTCCTGTTAATTGTTCACTTGAAACTAGTGTTAGTCAGAAAAGTAACGATTATAAACGATTATAACCATATTAATGATAATAATAATACTACTGCCACCACTACCACTACTACTACTACCACTACTACTACTTACTACTACTACTACAATTAGAACGACTAGTACAAGTACTTCTACTGCTGCTGCTACTTGCACTACTACTTCTCTTTCCAGTACTGCTACTGCTACTACTACTACTACTTCTGCTACTACTTCTTTTCTACTACTACTACTACTACTACTACTACTACTACTACTACTACTACTACTACTACTACTCCTACTATTTCTATTACTGCTGCTGCTACTTCTAATACTACTACTATTACTACTACTACTGCTGCTGCTGCTACTACTATTTCTGCTACAACTGCTTTTGCTATTAATGCGACATTATTACTTATACTACATATACTACTAATCTTATTATTAATTAGAATTATTATTTTGTTTTTGCATTTTGAAGTTGAACATCCCATGTGTATTCCTCTTTCGTTGTTTATGTTTCTGCTGTATGGCTGTCTTCTATTTGTGTAGTTTCTGTGTTCGGTATGTGGTCTAACCGATGGGAAGGTGTCATGGAGCTGGTTTCTGAGTTTTTGAGGGTTCGTCTGTGTTGTTGGTTGATGTTGATCTTTGTTGCTTCGGAAGCTGAAACATTTTTTGTTCACTCGATGACCTTTCTCTTTAAATACCTCCCTCTTTAGATATGACAAATCTTCTTCATTGAAGAGATACATGATTCTGGGTTTTTATTTTGAAATTGACAGTGGTCATTTAGAGCTTATCTCTGCTGTAAACATACATGTACATAGGTGACATGGTACACTTACTGTGGGAACTTGTCGTAATGTCCTAACCTGAGGCACAGATGCCTTAGGCAGCAGGAGAATCATCCAAAATTTCAAAATTGTCAAAAGTAAGAGGGTAAATTTTGATTACTTGGTGAGTTTATTGTAGAATGTCTCTCAAGTCATTCCTTAATTGAAAAAAAAAATAGTAAGTATAGAAATTTTCACAATTTTTTGAGAGAGATATCCTTCTTACAAATAATTGTATTTCCTTCATAATTTTTACAATAAATTATGAATATAAGCATGATTCATATTTTATTGTTTTTCTCCAGAACTCTGAGAGGCAAAATTCTGGAGTTTTGATATGATAGGAAAATAATTGTTAAAAATACCCACAAAAATATTCGCAGCCATGGCTTTACCTGAAGCAGTACTTTGATATGGAAGTTCCTGGTCAGATTGCGATATTCATCACTTCCTTTGGTGATGAACATGGATGATTTTCAAACCCTGCTTTTTTCTCCTAAGCTCGATTGCTTGGATCTTAAATCTTGCACTTCATTCATTATCAAATTATGGTATAAACTATAAACATAAGTTTGTAATGATGAAGCTAAGAATTCAGGCTTTTTTTGATAGAAATGTCTCAATTTTTTCAAAATTGATGGCAAGTTCCTCATTAGGTGTAGGAGGTTATATATACAGATACAATGAAGATACTAGGACCTTGTGTATTGTAAAATTGCAATTGATACCTCTGTTACTTATTTAGACAAGAATCATTGACTCGTATATGGAGACATCAGGATGAAAAAAACAAATAATTAGGAAATTATTCATTATGTCCCATTTCTTTTAAAAAAAATAAAAACATTTCTTTCCCTTGGTAATGGACAGGTTATACAATGGTACTGCAATTAAAGTGTATTCCTGTTCTAATTTGTGAAGAAAGTTTGGAATAAACCAAAATTTGGTCTTTTACAAACTTAATCCATCCGTGATGGGCCCATGAAAACACTCCTTGTTTCACACATTACCATGAAGTTGTGTTTACCAACATCATATTAGAATTTTTGTTTGTATTACAAGTAATTCAAATTAATGATTTCAGACCATTATGAATGATAAAATTAAAAAAACTAATTGTGAACTTGTTTAACTGAAGATAGAAACAAAGATAGATAGATTTAAGTGTTTCATCTGCATGGATCAAACACCTGTACCATAGGTCCGATCAATATGTATTTGGTGTCAAAATGTGTGAAAAATATGGGAGAAAAAACTTTTTAGGCCATGTCGACCAAATGTCAGCAGTTGCAAATTTTCAGGCAAAAAAAAAAAAAAAAATCAGCAAGAAACCCCCCCCTCCCAGCTTTGTTAGGGTTAAGTTAGAATAGATTCTAAACAAGCAATTCAAGTCAAAGTATATATTTGATACTAAAACTTAAGTGATACAAATGTAGTTTCTTGTTTTATATACAATGGATACATGTAATTCCTCTTTTTATGCATATGCATGAATTTGGTAGGTGACTGGGATGTTATTTCATTATTTGATATTTATTTGGTAGATGAATTACTTCTTATTCCTCTTGTGGTATAGGTTGTCACCTGTTTCTCAACTGAAGCTACTAACCATGCACTGTTATAACTCCTCAGGGTTCCCAGCCCATCAGGGAAATCAGGGAAAATTATTTTACTTTTTTCCAATCAGGGAAAAGTTAGGAAATTTGATAAACATGCCTCAAATCAGGGAAAAGTCAGGGAATTTTGATTGGCTCAAAAATCGAAAGTAGTCCGTCAGTGTTTTATACTGCATATAGTTCACTGCAACAACATAGAAAACATGTGAAACTGGAAATGAGTTGAAATATTTATCATGGAATTTTGAGACTTCATCAGGGACAGGGTAGAATCAGGGAATTGTATTTCTTGAAATGCTGGGAACCCTGCTCCTGCAATGCTTGGCTAACACTAAACCTAATAGCACTATCTCTTGGTATGGACCTCTAACTTCACTCTTTCAGAAGTTCTCCTCAGAATTAAAACTTCCGTGCATAAATTCTGCTTTCTGACTAACCATAAGTCTATAACCCTATAGAGCAATTCATGATTGTAGCAATTAACAGCATGCCAGATCAGTTATGTTGGATATTTAAATATCCCAATTTACCCTAACACCCTTATTACTAATTCAGTAAACTTTTACTTTTTAAAAAACGGATCTCTAAATGACTAACACCCTTATTACTAATTCCTTAAACTTTTACTTTTAATCTTTTGATGTACCAATGATCTACCCCTTGTCTCCAAAATCTTCTCCCCTTTCCATCTTCAAGCATCTGATATTCTTCATCAAGTTTCTGATTGCCTACGCGGTCCCTGACATGCCTGAGTTCGTCAAGAATCAGATCAAGCGTGAGAATTACCTGGCCCAGCAAGCCTTGCGCACGGCCATGGTTGAGCACCGTGGCAAGAGCAACAAGATGGTGCCCCCTGGTACCACCTTTGGCGAAGATGGTGGTGCAACCGCACAGGCATAAATGAAGGAAACTGACGTACAGACAGACAGACAGACAGATTTACTCACATACACATTGAAGAACACACAGTCTCTCTTTTGTGATGACAACATACATTTGCCTTTCATATTTTTCATGTCAGAATTCTCTACTTGAACTATACCTGTTATTCTGAGCTTATTCATTAAATTTCTGTGGAAAGGGTTGTCTTTTCTGCCCAATCCACATAAAAATATTGTCATTTGTAGTCCAAGAACACTATTATCATCCTTTTTATCACAATTTCTCTTATGATAAGATTCAAAAGTGGTAAACAAATAACATCTCTTTGCAAATCTTGTGATACGAGACATAAGTTTATGCAACTTAAACTTAATATGTGTCAGAAAGTATATAGCTCGTGATTGAATTCACCTATGTTTAATGTCGTTTATGAGAAAGTCTGGAAAGTCTGGTCAATATGGCTGATTTGTAATCAGTTAAAAATAATCTGTGTGACCGTTCAATGAAGCTACTGATGTCAGTAGACAGTATGCAATTTTTCCTTCAACTCAACTGAATAGAAATTTGTGTGCCATACTACTAGTATCTATATGTTACTTCTATGTGTGTGGAGTGCCCCTTTAATATCTTTTTTCTTGGTTGTTGTCTTGTTGTGTATTTGATTTTGTAGTGATGGTTATTTTTGTGGTCGAGTGAAATGAAAGGTAATGGGCGTGTGAAAATTAAGTATGTGTCCCTATGATATTGTTCTTGTGAAGAATACTTAGTTTGTATGATTTCTAACAAGTAGCAGGACTTACGTGATAGATTTTAACAACCAATAACTGTGATGATGTTTCGGTGGTGTTGCATGCAAAATATATTCTCATGATATTGTTGTTTTTTATATCTGAATGTATTATTTTTGTTATACTTTGAATTTCCTTGAAATGTTATCACATTAAATTTTATTTTGATTCTTTTCTCCTTCCCCCATGCCTTTGCTTTACCGGAATTCTGCAACCCTCTACGGATGTTGCCTTCTACTTGCATGCTAATCCGTGACCCAAACTAGCACGTCATATTTCTAGTGAAGATGATCGCGGCCTACGTTATTCCTGATATGCCCGATCAAGTTAGGAACAAAATCAAACGCGAGAATTTCCTGGCCCAGCAGGCTCTGCACGAGGTTGCCCGCATGAAATCGAAAGCAAAGGCAGAGCCCGTTAATCCCGAAGTATAACCTTTCCCCTGAAAGGAAGGGAGCTCTTCATATGACGGGTGCTACAAAACGATGAAATTACATCATTTTCCCCCAAACTTGGTACTAGCAGCCAACCAGGTAACTTTGATTTCACATCGATTCTACTCCTATATTTTCACCACAACATCACAATTCAATGCATCAAGAACACACCTACACAAAGCTTATTTTTGTCAGTCTTACCCTCAGTTTGAAATCTGTCAATCAATCAATCAGTCTGTCAATCATTTATACTTTGAGTCCACAAAACTTAAGTAGAAAATGTTTGTTTCATGGAGCAACATGCTCCAAATAAAATGTCAATTTATGTTCTATGATTCCAATACTACATCTTTATTGTATGTCTCATACAATTTTCTAATGTTTTTCTATCTATTCAAATGAATTATTTTTCAAAATCTATTACTCATTACTTCCTTAATTCTATCTAACGAGAGTGAATTTAATTACTTACAAACATCAGACTTTTTAGATATTAATAACTTTGAAAACTTCACAATTTAATCATTTTCAGTGGACATTCAGAATTCTCTTCATTGTTTTTATCAGTGTCATAAAGGCGCACAGCTTCCAAACAGTACGTAAACACACTTAAAACTAGCCGCTTTCACCCAGTGTTCTGCAGTATCAATTGCATTCCTGTATTCTGCATTTATTTCGTCTTCATACCATTTTGTGCATTGTTCGCACCAATCACCACAAACCTTTCAAATTTTTTCAAGTCTCATGGAAAAAGTTTGTCTCACAAATTGCTTCACCCATGCTAAGAGTTTTTATACAAGCCCCTTCCATCCACCCAATTCGCTTGGTATGCCTAAGGTGATTTAAGCATAATATCCAATCCAAATTAGGCCCATGGGGTCTAACACATTGATAACCTTACTGAATCCGCTGCGCGATATCCTGCCTAATATATCTCGGGTTGGGATCTATTGAAAATCAAGAATGCGCTAAACTCCTAAGTTACCTTGGAAGGATCCATTTGCAGAGGTTGGAGTTCATCTACTCTGGAAATCTTGCAGACCTATATATATTCGAATTGGTGAAAGATCCGTTGTCTCTACTATCAGCAGACTCTTCCAAAACCAGTATCTTTGACTTTGTTCTCTCCTCCCCTCCCCTTCCCCTGCCCCTTCCACATCCATGTTGCACCTGCTATCTCCTGTTTTCTTCAGAATGTTACTGTCCAAATGTTCATTGACTTGATTCGTTCCTCCCTCCCTCATTCTCTCCCCCTCCCCCATCGCTTTGACACCTGCCATCTCTGTTTTCCCTCAGATTGGTACAGTCCAAATGTTCATTGACTTGCCTCTCTCCTCCCTTGCCCCCTCTTCTCCCCCTTCCCTTCCCTTCCCTTCCTACATCCTTGTGGCACCTGCCATCTCCATTTTCCGTATGACTATTATAGCCCAAATGTTCCTTCTCCTTTGAAAATTATGCATGCTCACCCTGCTGTTGCGTCATCATCACTTGAAAAATCATAAAGACTGGTGTGTGCACACATGTGCGCTTGCATGCCTCTGTATGTAAGGATGTATGTATGTGTGTGTATGTGTGTTTGTGTGTCTGTGTGTTTGTGAATGAAGGCATTGGTCTAACAGGGCAGGTTGTTTGTGGCTGTTTGGCAACAACAGATCGAAGATTGGTATTTGCTGAAGTGTTGTACGAGGCCTGGTCTTTCAAAACCTGTGTGTATCTGCTATTAATCTGCCTGTCTGTCTGTCTGTCCGCACTGGATGTTTATAGTGAAACAGCCTAGCCAGAGATAACATTTTGATAAATAATGGCATATAATGGTAATTGTAATCCATAAAATCCGTAGGGTACAGAACTATAGAAAGTGTTGGTGAAATGCAATTCCAATCCGAAAAGGGGTGTGGCATGGCCGTTCAGCTATGTAGTAGTGATTTAAAATATCTCTGCATTCCAGATGTGTGGATTTTCAGAATAGAAACCCCAAAATGGCTGACACCAGTGCCACTTCACTTTGATATGTAAATAGAAACAGAATTTGTACAAGAATGGTTGTGCAAGCTCTTCATTTTTTTATGCGATGAGGCAGTTATTTTAAGTGACTTTGCCTTGATGAACAAATTGATAATGTATGTGTTATGAATATTCAGGGATATTTACATTCATATGAATATTCAAGATGTATTGCATAATTAATGATTTAGATTTAGACTTGTTTTGTAATTACAGGTGTGCGTACATACGTGTAGAACTTGGCAGGAATGATTATGATTGTATGTAGCATGTATTCACATTTATACACGATGTTCGTGATGCCGATGTGTCAGTATGAGACGTTGGGCTAGAGATTCAAATTCAAATATGCATACTTATTTCTGATGGTGTGTACAGGCCTAATAAGCATGTTGCATGTGATTGTATGATGAGAAAATCTTAAAAACACATAATTTTTTGTTTTTATGCATTGTGAATCGTTATGGATTTCTTTCATGAAACTATTTTTCCTGTCGACATTTGTAGATAATACAGTCATCTTTACATTTTACTACACCTGAACATAAACCCTACTCATATAATGTATATTCATTAGTTTTGTTATATCACTTCATAACATATTATAGAGCCAACATGATATTTTGCATCTTTATTCATCATTTTTGTGAAGCCATTTGATCTCACATGCACCTGCTCTTTATCATTTTGACTGAAAAGACTTATTATACATAGCTCTGACGTCATGCTATTGCAATTTGATGATAATGAATTTTCGTAAAGATAACAAACTAAGGTAGAAATGTCTTTGTTTATCATTATATTAAATCAAGTATGCGTTGAAAAAACAAACAAAAATTAAACGTTACTGTAATATGTTGCTAATATTGATTATTGAAAAACAGGTCTAACAATCTGGGACTTACAATTAATTAACTAATTTTTAATCAAATTAGTGTTATTGAACGAGTTCTGGTTATACTTTAATAATACTATTACTCGAGGTTGGCATGTTGTGTTTACAATACTCACTGATGGATGCAGTACATAAACAGGTGATGATTATTCACAAACTATGTCATTTGATTAACTTTAGGAAATGTGTTCAGTATACTGTAGTAAGTAAGAATGGAATAAAATCTGGAAAGTATAGTTTTGCATTGTTATCTCAAATGTGAGTGCAGAAAACGTTCAAACTGACCAAATGTAAAGTTGTCACTGATTTTGTAGGACCTGTGTCTTAATTTCACAACTTCAGTCTTTCATCTACTCGTGTTTGATGAAATGGATCAATAGCTTAATTGTAGTTAAGGTGTCGAAAACCAAACTTAGTCTCAGGATTTTGATGTTTGTGAGAAAACCTTATTTTTCCTCACCAGTTTTGTTGTGTTTGAAGAAAGTGTGACTTACGGCGAAGTGTTTCTGCACTGCAAAAACCGGGGTGTTAAATTTGTAGTGTAAAATGTTAACACCACGGGTGTTATTTTAACACCAAACAGATTATTTGAAACACCAAGAGCGTTGGCTTTAACACTAAGGGTGTTGAAAATCAACACTTTTCGGTATTTTTATTGTGCAACAACATTGGTGTTAAATTTAACACCCCAGTTTTTGCAGTGTGCGGTACAACCATAATCTTTAGATGGCATGAAATCTTCTAATGATCAAGTTGAAGTAGTTTTAAGCTTAAATATCCTCAGTAATTGTCTAAAATCCTGATTATAGTTTGTTTTTGCAGTGTTAATTCTCTGGTATTTTATATCGGTGGTGGTTGTTGGTGTGTAAATGTAAAATTCATATTGATTGCAAATTGTTTGCAAATAATATTACAAGGATGATACCGTAAAAACGTGTATTTTATTTTGATTTAGTTAATTTATTTCATTTATTATTGTTGAAAAAATGATCAACCGCATGTCGATGGCTAATGGGACAGCAGCATAAACAAGTCGCCATTTTTACGTGAAAAGGGCCTTAACCGTGTTGAGCCTGCCTGCTGAAAGGGCGCTAACGCCATATACTTTGTACAGCATTGTGGTCATTTTTGCATGGAGGTGAAACACGATTACGGTCATTTTGCCGTAAGGCTGCTGACACCATCTGCGGCATGAAAATACATTGAAAGTAACTTAGTACATAAAGGTTTTGAAGCCCTATTTCACACGTATTTTGTGCTTTTAAAAGGAAATATACAAATGGCAAGTATAGTTTTAATAGATATTCCAACAAATGAGGAAACAACGAGGTTAGTGTTCATGTCTTTGCTGAAAACTGAAAATTTGCAAACTCAGCCAAATTTTGTTTTTGACGTGGTCCCAGCTAACCAACCATAAAGTTGACAATCGGGTTAAAACAACGGAATTACCACGAAAATACTATGGAAAACTTCATTTTTCACACACAAAAATGTGCCTATGATACATATTTCTTCTTTTGATATATACACGTGTTATACATTTAATTGGTTTATGTAACAGCATTATAGATTTATCCTGCAAACATTTTAGGAAAGATTTCTCACGTTTTCGGCTCGTATACTTTTCAAGTGAGAGGCATTAACTTGCCTGTAGAGTTCAGGTCCAGCCTAACCGTGCAATAACGAACTGACGTGTCTGATTCCAGTTCGTTTTGAATGGCACTTTAGGCGATAGATCATCTCGATTTAAACAGAAAGTCATCTTTGCTTCTGTGTTTGATATTGCATTAACGTTTGTATCATATAAGAAGAGAATGCTTCTAATGCAAGCAATGCGAACAATGCAGAATTAACAAAGTAGTGTAGTGTTAGTTTAACGTTCGGCCAGTTTCATTGTTTCATCATTTATGCACCAGCTGTAGAATAAAAATATGGCATGGACTAAAATGTTATATAATTTGATAAAGAACTTAATTTCAAATTAAGAAAAAATATGGAATGATCTCCACCAGCTAATCAGATATTTTGATTATTATTAGTGGTGTCTTTTGGTATAAAATTACAAAATTTTAATAAAAACAAAGTTATTGAAATTATTCCATTTTCATCTATCGACCTCCAACATCAATCGATAAAGATTTAAGAAACAATTGGTTTTGCTGCAAAGCTGGCTATTAATGTGTAATATACAAAATACACGTAGTATATTTGTATTACAGTTTTCATGAACACATCAGCTTTGCTTCTGTCTTCCTAACAATTAAGTTTTTTGTGGGGCACGGATTTGGCAATGACATATTTCACATGTTTTAATGTTTTGCACGGACTGATAATATTTTGTTCTCGCATAACTTGTGAAAGGGATAATATCAACTTTTTAAATTTATATTAGATACTTGAAATAACTTGGGCAGTATCATTCATTGCAAGACTAACTTAAAGGTTTAATATATTTCTCAGTAAATTAGTACATGTAAATTAGGAATTCTGTGCAAATTATGTTTCTTATGCATGCTGTGCAGAAATATTGATCGTTTTATTTTCAATTCTAACAACCTGCTCATAAACACTTTCTATGTGTTTAAGTTGTAAGCTATTATCTTTACTTAATAACCAAATCATATTAGTTTAAAAAAAATATTTCACCTTAAAACAAGCCAGTCGACCTTTTCTTATTTCGTTTTTGATATTGCTAAGAAGCTGTGTATTAGAGTTGCATTTAGACCGTATTTATTGTACACTGCATATTTTGTATGATTTATGAAAGCCTTCATGTTCAGATCGATTCATGAAAACCTTTAGATCGGTTCAGGTTTGGTGGTACACTCGACTATCGCGTTGCGTCAGTTGTAATCATTTATTTCGTAAGTAGTAGACCTGAACTAAAGCATCTGCGGTGAAACAGTTTGATGGCGAATATGAAATACGCCAGGAAAACTGTGTTTACCAAGAAACGTTTATGTTAAAAGATATCAAACACATGTAGTTTCGTACACCAGTCGCATTTTACTTCGTACTACGTGTACTAGTATTATCGGAATTTAACTTTAAATTCAGCGTATTAGAACTGCCTCAGACATAATTCAACGATAGTTTAATGCATTTTACGTAAAAGTATACATTTTGCATATTCATCTTAATATGTAACTTTTGCATTTTGGTAATTTTGTTATCAATATAATTAAAAAAAGTATGTAATTTCTTATTACGTAATGAAATTTATGTAATGTTTATATTTTTATATATTATGATACGGAATTAGAGTATACTGTATAACCCCTGAGATGATGTCAGTTTTAGTTGTACATTTGTGGAAGTTATGTAGTTATGGTCATTAGAGATGTTTGTACTTGTATTTACTTGTATTGCGTCATCTGTTATCAATTATTCACTCTGTTATCAGTTCATATAATAAAATACTCATAGTATGTAAACGTACTCATCAACTGTGACGTCATAATTCGCCTTTATGCTTTATTCAGTGAGAATGTGTAATTTTTCCTATTGCATATGCAGGGTGGCCTAGAACAAGCACAATACCTGTGATCGTTAATTTCTTCAACAGTATCGGCAAAATGTAATTTGTAATTATTTCATTGGTTAGAACATTCTATTTCCAACAAAATGGTATCATGATCATTGTTTTTAAGTATGCCGTGTGGGTCCTAGGACCATTTTTCTGAGGAAATATTGTTTCCCAAATTTGCTACTTCTTCATCTCCAGGGATCATCGGAACACCGAGATATTCATGCGTCAGACAGGGCGTGCCATAGAATAATCTGCGCAGACAAACCGCAATGACGTTGTGAGCCATATTTCACGTTGTGTTATCAATGGGAGGGCTGCTTATTCCATGGCATGCTATGACCGGGGAATATCTTTGTGTTCCGAGGATCATTGGAGATAAAACAGTAGCAAATTTGGGAAACGACATTACCTCACAAAAATGGGCCTAGGATTCAATCATCTTACTCTGTATAAAAATCATGGTATAGAATGAGTATGTTAATGATCTAACCGTGGACCTACTCCATATCCTATACATATCTTCCTCAATCGAGGACATATATACACCAGTGTGTGCATGTGTGAATTACTAACCATGGACCTACCACTACACACGTCCTTGTAACAAAGTCCTATTTAGACGCATTTTCAATGGATTTCCGATCGATAAGCGCATTTCATTTATTTATTTAACACTCTTCGTAAAAATACAATGCAACAGAAAATATAAAACATACATGAAACATACATGATCATAAAAACAAGAGTGTAGGGGGTAAGGCAGAAAAGAGGAAAAACTCTTTATATGAAAGCCCACCCCAACAATGAACATTAACAAATATAAACATGCACAAAGCATAATACAATACAAAGAAACTAACAGAAACAAAACATTAAATAAGATTTGCCAATTTGCCTGGAGATAATCTATTGCACAAGGTATTTGTCTAATAAATATTTTTCATATTTACGCTTAAAAAGACTAATGGACTGACTGGATCTTATTTCAGGAGGGATGCTATTCCACAATTCCGGTCCTCTAAAAATATATTGAATTCTTCATACACGTCGTTCGCAATTTTGGATAATGGTAATTTAATGAATTTCTTTTGCTATATTTGTGAATTTGAACATCAAGAATAAAACAATTTGATATGAATTTAGGCAGCTGACCTGTGAAAGAGAGATACATAAATACAGCAATTTGAAAGTTATTTATATCAATAATGTTTAAAACATTTTGATCATAGAATAAAGGATTCGTGTGGGCAAAATAACTTGAATGTGACACAATTCTTATTGTTTTCTATTGAAGCTTCATTACCCTATCTTTATTTCTTTAGCTGGAATTTGCCCATGCTAATATACAATAGTTAAAATTTGGGGTTAACAACGAATGATACAATAATTTTGATATATGAGAAGGGAAAAACTTGACTTTACTTAAAATACCAACATTTTGGGCAATTTTATTGCACATATTACAAGTGTGTTCATGCCAAGTTAATTTATCGTCAACTAAAACACCTAAGAATTTCACTACTG
>JZLH01S0115552.1:217151-236834 GCA_001188425.1 Eucidaris tribuloides | reverse complement strand
ATATAAAACATACATGAAACATACATGATCATAAAAATAAGAGTGTAGGGGGTAAGGCAGAAAAGAGGAAAAAACTCTTTATATGAAAGACCACCCCAACAATGAACATTGCAAATATAAACACGCACAAAGCAGAACACAAATACAAAGAAACTAACAGACACAAAACATTGAAGAAGATATTGCCAATTTGCCTGGAAATAATCTATTGCACAAGGTATTTGTCTAATAAATATTTTTTTTTTATATTTACGCTTAAAAACACTCATGGACTGACTGGATCTTATTTCAGGAGGGATGCTATTCCACAATTCCGGTCCTCTAAAAAAATATTGAATTCTTCATACACGTCGTTCGCAATTTTGGATAATGGTAATTTAATGAATTTCTAGTGCTATATTTGTGAATTTGAACATTAAGAATAAAACAATTTGATATGAATTTAGGCAGCTGACCTGTGAAAGAGAGATACATAAATATAGCAGTTTGAAAGTTATTTATATCAATAATGTTTAAAATAGTTTGATCATAGAATAAAGGATTTGTGTGGGCAAAATAACTTGAGTGTGACACAATTCTTATTGCTTTCTTTTGAAGCTTCATTACCCTATCTATGTTTCTTCTGCTGGAATTTGCCCATGCTATTAAACAATAGTTAAAATATGGGGTTAACATCGAATGATACAATAATTTAAATATATGAGTATGGAAAAACTTGACTTTACTTAAAGGGAGAAGGCGCCAGCAACTAACAGGCATAAGTTAAGAAATAAAGAGGTATTGAGAGTATTGTGAGAATTATGGTATATGGTGATAAAGACAGCCTAAATAAGGGCTACTGTGTGACACTCGCACTCAGCAAGGCCCTATAAATTAGTTAATTTGTGTTTATTTTATGTCTTTGCAATCCTTATCTTAAGATAAACTTGCAGAAACAACCATAGGGGGGAGGAGCTTATCGATTCAAACAGTGCATACAGTACTACGACGTGACTAACACACGTCGGGTGGCATGCATCGGTCATGCTTGGTCAGTTTCAGCAATGTGTACGTGCAATCTGATTGGTTGGCAAGAACTCAAATGTTTTCTTAACTTATGCCTGTTAGTTGCCGGCGCCTTCTCCCTTTAAAATACCAATATTTTTGGTAATTTTATTGCACATATTACTAGTGTGTTCATGCCAAGTTAATTTATGGTCAACTAAAACACCTAAGAATTTCACTACTGTTGCACGTTCAAAAATATGTTCATTAATTTGTAATTCTGTGTTATTAAAATCGATTTTCGTTTTAGTAAACACCATGTATTTTGTTTTTTCGTAATTTAAAACAAGTTTATTAATATATAGCCATTTGAATAGTTTTGATAGTTCACGAGTAAAATCAGCTTTGAGAGATTGAATATCAGAACTGGACATAAACACACTAGTATCATCAGGAAATGAAATAAAATTCAGCTTGTTAGAAATATTGCACAGATCATTTACATAGAGAATGAATAAGAGGGGTCCAAGAATAGACCCCTGGGACACTCTACATCGAAGGTATTTAATTGCAGATTGTTTGTCATCAACTTGAACGAACTGAGCTCTATTTTCTAAATAACTTTCAAACCATTGCAAGGTTACTCCTCTAATACCGTAATAATAAAGTTTTTTTTTCAATAAGATTTTATGATCTAACGTGTCAAAAGCCTTGCTTAAATCTAAAAACATTCCAATCAAAATTTCATTTTCTCAAAAACATTTAAAACATTATGAATAAGATGAACTATTGCAGTCGATGTGGAGTGCCCCTGTCTAAAACCATATTGACAATCCGCAATAATATTGCACTTGTTTAAAAAGGATGAAAGACGATTATACACAGCACGTTTTAAAATTTTAGAGAAAACAGGAAGTAAAGATATAGGTCGGTAATTAGATTCACATTCAGATTCAGATTTAATTTATTGTCATGTAAAACATAAAATTTGATATGCAGTCTGAACATAAGTGATGATACATAAAACACATGTCAAGAAAAATATATCAAATTATACTTAAAATACTGCCCCAAATGAATATACACAAAAACTTTCAAGACACAGAATAACATTCCACACATTAAAATACACATGACAATAATATCATTTGGCGACAGACAATAATATTATTTGGCGACATGAAAATATGAAAAATCAGAAAATACACTATAGGCGTAACAAGTAGAGTAGACACTCGCCAAAAAGAACTTCGGCTTAAGATTAAACCCAGAGAAAGCAACCCCCACCCCCACCATCCCCAAATTAACCCCCATAAATTTCAATCGCCTGGTAGGTAGCCCCCCCCCCTCCCCCCAAATGTTTCACATCCCCTATTGCACACTCGAAAAGTAAGTGTCATCAGAAAATACACACACTACATGTAGTAATTAAATTAAAAACAAGTAATTAAAAACAAGTAGAGTGGACACTTGCCATAAGGAACTTCGACTTAATATTAAAACCCAGTGACAGCAACCCCTACCCACTCCCCACCCCCTCCCATCTAATAAATATATCACGTTCATCATAACGAGAGTCCACTGTACCTGTGAATCAGTTAAAAAACTAGCGTTGCAGCTCTGAGTCAGAAGAAGTAATAATAATTATTAATCAGCCCGTATTATGAATGTACACAAAAGCTACACCTCCCCTATTGCACAGCTGTACTAAGAATGTACACAGAATTTGTTAAACATCCCCTATTGCAACACACCAAAGGTTGGGTGTCATCAGAAAAATATATACTACATGTGGTATTTCAAACAAGCAGAGTGGACACCTGTCATAAAGAACTTTGGCTTATATTAGACTCATGACAGCAACCCCCCTACCCCGCCATTCCCCAATTAAACCCCATCAATTTCACTCTCCTGATACCCCCCCCCCATCTGACAAGTATGTCAAGTTCATCATAACAAGAGTCCACTGTACCTGTGCATCAATAAAAACTAGTGTTGCAGCCCTATATCAGAAAAAAGTAAAAATAATTACTGGCCTGTATTAAAAATGTTCATAGGAATGTTTCAAATCCCCTATTGCACACATTAGATAATATTTTTTTCGAAAATTTCTTTTTGAAATATAGAAGAACAGATATCACTTTGTATATTTGCTATAGCATTCAACAAATTTACATAAAGCCGTTTGATAATATGGGAGCTAAAAATATGATAATGCTAATCGTGGATAGCCCCATGTGTTAAAAAATGAACATCAAATATTTCACTGTTTGAAAAACTAAACAGAACATTTACACTATATACATCAGATATTTATATCGGTTAGACATTAATTATGACAATATAATTTATAATCCTCAAGAAGTTTTAGTTTTGATTTTCTCCGAAAAGTATTTCTTGAAGAACCACTTCTGATATCATTCTCCCGCATATTCCAATTTAAAGGACCGGAATGTGAGATACAATGTTTTCCTACTTTTGTTTTTACCAACCAAAATCCTAGATTTTTTTATTAATGTTTTGTCTGGTTTGTGTTATATTTTCTACCACTTTCTACCAAAAAAATGGAAGAGTTTCAGAACGGGTGATTTTCATGGTATTAGTAGATGATAAAGGTCTAACTGAAAAAGAAAAACAGAAGAAAATTTCATTTTACTGAAACTATAACCACACACTGTCTTTAAATAAACATTCATAACTAGAATCATTCGAGGGGCGGGACTGCCCCCTCTCCCGAAGGGTTGCAGCGGGAAAATCCACCAAACCACCGGGAAAATGAAAAGGAATAACGGGCTTACGCCCGCACATTGTTTTAGGTGAAATTTTGGATGACATTTTCTCAACGCCCCCCCCCCCCCAGCCACTATTCGACGACTAGGCTGACTATTCGGCGGCTGGGCTGCCCGGGGATAAAAATTGGACCTAGGATTTAGCCGCGGATAAACACCCGCTTAGGACCTAGTTAGCAGGAAATTTTTGGCTCTGCCCCCCCCCCCTCTCGATAACAGGCATCTTTTACGCCACTGACTAGAATATTCGTATTTCTATCCATCCACCCAGGGGAATTGCATTAATCAAACAAAAACAAAACAAACAGTTATGAGGCCTCCGACAGCTGGATTATTATGGAGATCCGTGGAATGCTATGAAATTTAATTAAGTTACTTGTATAAATCAAAAGTTATGATTACTTTTGTGCAGTTAGGCAAAGTCGCATTCGTCCCACTTTTTGTGTTGATGGTGAAAATCAACAGTGACACTTCAAAGCAGAATGTGTTAGTAATTACAATGAATATAAAAAAAAACTAATCGTGTGAGCATTGTTCTACAGTGGTACAAGACGATAAACCCTCACCTTTACCTTTACCTTTAACAACTTAACTTACGAAAACAATACTGAAATAACCCACAGAAAATTGATTCTGGATAAAAAAAAATGTGATAATTCTTGGTTCTTGATGTTAAAAGGCTATAAACTCTCACTCCTTAGGAGTAAAGCATTAGGCTGTGCGGCCATCCCGTTACTGAACATTCACCCTGTTTTCATGTTGAACCGCACATGTACATCTCCTTTGTTAATGTAAGGTTTACTCTTTCTTATGGAAATAATAGAACAAAAACAACCTCAAAGTGTTTGAAATATGCTTTTGATGATCACTGAACCATTTCACGATAATTCCCACACCTTTTAATTGTTTCTCTGTCAAAAGATTGTTTAAACAACGTGCAAGATCTACATACGTAGTAAACGTGTATGGGACAAAAGCGATTTTGCGTCATTGTAGAAAATTCAATATAATTATATAAAATGATGTTATTCTTTCAAATATGATTACAAACATCACGAATGTACATGCAGAGAAGAACGATAATAGTTGTAAAACTGTGAATATTCAAATATTTTTACAGAGTATGATTGTCACTCCTACATATCTTCCGACTATTGCTTCTGCAAATTTCCACGAACAACTGCTGCTGATCACACATAGTTTGTAAATGACTGTGAATGAACGTAAAGTGTGAAAAAAAATGTTCCAAGTGATGCAGGCTAAACACGTCGATCAGTACTCCATCAGGCCTTCGAGTGGTCCTACTTTTCCTACTTTTTTGTGAAGATCCTAATTTTCCTATTTTCCCCTAAAATCCTTATTTTCCTACTTTTTGTCAAAAAAGTCATTTGTGATAGGATTAATATTTGTTAAGAATTGAGTAGTCTTTACAGGTTGTGCTGAGAGTACTATAACTATATACCATCATCACCTGTTTGTGAAGGAAATTCGTTTCCACGGGTTTCCGCTTTTTCGCCAACCTTAAAATGTTTTTCTGTGTATTCTGCATGATTCCATTCTCTTCGGCGTTACTACTCCAAACATTACTTATAAACATCTTCCTTTTCTTCTACTTTGGTGGATTGAATCCTACTTTTCTCCTGCTTTTTGGAGAATTTTGCTCCTAATTTTCTCCTACTTTTTTCAACCAAGTAAAGTTGAAGGCTTGCGACTAATATTCCGCATACTGTAATTCACAGCTCTTTCAATGTACAACTGCAATAAAACTACACAGGCTTTGCCTGTAATATTCCAAGCACGGAAGTAAACTTATCGCTACCTTCTCAACAAGGGCTTGAATTTAGTGGTTCAAGGGCGCATGATTGTTGTTGATCATTCCCCGTGTCCCGCCTGGCTGACTGAGATTGGCGCCTTTTCCAAACGACGAAGATTACCGCGGCTGCCATTCCAATCTACGGAAGAAAAGTTGGTGAATATTTAGTATATACATGATTTCTTCGCAATCACCATAGGGCTTTATACAGTTTGTATTAACAAGGCGATATAGCCAAAATTTGTCTTGCCCACTTTCGCATACATAGGAACTTGCTAAAGAAACTCAACATTTGGCTGAAAAGGTTGTTGGCCCCTGCCAGTGACCTTTGACCTTTTGACGACCTTCAGC
Organism: Eucidaris tribuloides; assembly: GCA_001188425.1. Lineage (NCBI taxonomy): Eukaryota > Metazoa > Echinodermata > Echinoidea > Cidaroida > Cidaridae > Eucidaris > Eucidaris tribuloides. Next base: position 230,897 of record JZLH01S0115552.1, on the reverse strand, counting down.
TCTCTATGGGACTTCTACCACCAACGTTTAGTCGCATTGGGCAAATGGGAGCAATTAAAGTTAAGCACCATAAAAGAAACCTGCTCAAAAAGCTTACATTGGCCTCAAAGAGGTCGTTGACCTATTCTGGTGACCTTTGACCTTGTTTTGACCTCCACATACTTCTAAATTTGAAAGTTTGTGTGATAAATCTTCCATCTAACTTTCATTGAAGTTGGAACAATTTGCACAAAGTTATTCGAGCTTTTTGTAAGCGTAACGGACGGACAGACGGACTTAGTCCCCCTCCACCTCAGTGCATGGACTCGACAAAGAGGGTAATCTATCTTTAGAAGGTTACTTTTCAAAAACATTTGTTACAGAAATATATAAGTATATTATCCATAAAAAACAACCTCTTCTCTTTTCATTGATACTTACTGGCATCATTGGTGTCATGTATGACCGAGCACATATTTTCAAGAGTACAATGCGAAATCACACTTTTTGCAAGTTTTGGAATTGAATACTTATATAATTAGAAACGACTAATAATACAGAAGCAAGGAAAAATGCTTGAGATAAAGAATGAGTTTGATATAATTGACTTTGGCAGCAGCTCAATAAGCATGCAAAGGTATACACAAGGCGACAGCAAGCGGCTAGTATAAAGCAAAGCAGGATACATACCCTTTTTTTCTCATTTATTATCCACATTTCCATTAAAAAGCATACAGATATTTACAATTTACAAACAAACATATAACTGATAAATACATTGGATGTTTTATCTTGGTTAAAACTTCTGACAATGATTTTGTTTATGGCTCTAATTATTATATGATGACTCTACATATGCAGCGCTTAATAAGTGTAGGAAGATTAGTTATTGGAAATGTAACAACTTATTTCAATAAGAAGTTAAGTTTGTTAATCTTTTCTAAAAACAATTACGATATTGATCGTGTAAAAAGACCTTTTGAACAATTGATAAGTAAAATGATAAATTTTATATTAATGATCAGATGTTTTAAGTACTATGTTAATGGCACTGAGAGATGCGGCCAGGAAATTGAAGAAAATTCTGGTGGACTTAATTTCAGAAATTGAATTGATTGCCAATAGCATATTTAGTTACATTGGGTTCCCCACATTGATTCTATCACATTTAAAGAAGAGACATCAACATATTCTTTAAAAATTCAATTGATAACATGTTTCAGATGTGTGAATATAGGAAAGTATGTTTATTCTTTATCTGTTGAATTGATGTTTGATCCATCTCAGGTGTTAGTCACATAAAAACAAAAAAGATTCATTGTTGCTTGACTCAAATTAATATTTTGTTGCTGTTGTGTGGACTGGAAAATTCTTTGTTGGAGGTGCACGACACATAACTTGGTTAGGAAAGTTATAGATGAGGAGGATGAGGATGTTGATGATGAGGATGATGACTACGATAAAGATAGCGATTACAATAATGCAGCAGGTGATGAATATAGTATGAAAGTGTCATAAATATAGTATGATAGTGTCATGAATGGCATAATTGAGATGATGACATGGAGACAGTAATATTATTTCCCATACATATTTTGTCTATAGATGTTCTAAAGGATGTCCGAAGAATTTCCAAGGCCAAAAGGATCTCCTGATTTTCAGTTTGTTTCCATTCTCCTGAAGAATACCAGAAAATAATGGATATCAAAATGAAATTCTGTCTTTATTTTTAGTTATTGAAAGGACATAACCAATGCAAGTCTCGGTCTTTGGAAGTTTTTGTACTTGTCGGACTTGCCTTGGCCTGGGAGGTCTGGCATCTCGTAGTACTTGGTTCTGGCCTGGGCCATTAGCTTACTGGGACTCAGGCACAACATGTGGGGTCAAATTAAAGTCTTTTCAATATAAGGATATCAATATAATTGTTTTTAACAAGCAGCATTTTAAGATGAATCTTGTAAATTGCAAGGAGTGTTCTTCCTGTGGAAATAGAACAGGAGACATTGTGCATATTTTGTTCACAAATGCAGTATCCCTCCAGAGTTATTCTGTTCAGTTAAGAATTAATTTTTCTATACAGCAGGTCTTATTTGAGTTTGCAGAAAAAAGAAATTATGCTTTGATCTGTATTATTGTTTGGATGTTTGGGCATAAGTTAAAGGGAAAAAGTTACGAGGTTTGAGAGGATAAAACACAAAGTAGGGTTCACGGGCGAGCTAGAAAAAAAAATCAGAAAACTTGCTCCACAGACATATATTTGAAACACTGTGAGAACAGGGTTTTATGTATTAAGTCAAAATGTAACAGTCGTGTTGTTATTTTGAATACTTTGAGATGTACATGTAAACATGTCGATTTTCACTTAAAACTTATACAGCCATTCCACGTAAGGGTCAACGTCAAACTCAAAAATTGAAATGAAGCAAGTGATTTATTGTCACTTATGATTCAAAAGAGGAATATTGAAACCATCTAAATCTCAAAGATTTTTTAAAATAAAGCATTTGAATTAAAGTTACAGCCTCCTGAACATACATGAACTTTCTGGTAAAAAAGAAGTGTTTGGAGTATAAATCACAAACAGAGAAAATAAATGAAGCTGATTCATAACATGTTGCTTTTTTTGCATTCATTAGGTAGCTATTCCAGTAAGTTTGATAAAACATTAAGAATTTTTCGAAATGCTTTTCGTATTTTCCCAGTATTTCATCATGAAAACACCCGCGAAATATGTCACGCGAGTCACAAAATAAGGGGATTTTTTTTTTAAAGATTACTAAAAACTAGAAAGAGTTTCAACTGGTGTTTGACATGTAAGTGAAGAAGTGGTGGTAGTGTATCAAGAGAAGTATAAACATTTTCATTTGCCCTGCATACCTTGAAGAAAAAACAATCTCAAGAGTGTCAGCAGTCACGCATACTGCATGTCGGACAAGTCACAAACCAGAGTATAGATCAAAAATTGAGAAAGTAAGTGAAGCTGATTGCTTTATCTGATTTCATTAGGTAAGCTTTTCCAGTCAATTTGATGAAACATTGATAATTTTTTCAAATGCTTGTCATATTTTCCAGAATGCCTATTTCATTATGAAAACACTCATAAAATATGTCATGACAAGGTTTAAGATCTGACCACCATTTCACTGCCAAATGTGTGTAAAATAAATTTAAGAGGCTGAATTTCCCCTTATTTTATGCAGAATTTAATTAGCTACAAGTTCATTATAATTTCATTTTACATGTAAATAAATAAATTGGAGAAAAATGGAAAAATGTTACCCCTACCCCTTAATTTTGAGAAGTGTGAAAAAAATAAGTGCATTTGTCACAGAAATATTCTGGGAAAACCAGTCGAGCTACAGGCCTGAAAATTTAATCAACTGTGCCCCTTATACTTCCCATTAAAAATGATTAGATTTCTGATATCGTTGCCTTCATACTTTTTTTCAAAATAATTTGACAATTTAGATTTTACTGATTTTGAACCCCAAAATAAATACACACCCTGTACATTCCACTATTTTCATAATGTATTGAAATTTATGGATATTTTCTCTTCTAAAACTACCCACCTGTTCTTATGAATATATTTTCTATACCAAAAATGCAATATGCATACATTAGTTGTTGCTATGTCTGACAAGCCTCCAGCAAGCTGTCAGGCTGCTAAGAACAACCTTTGTCAAACGGAAAAGTATGCACAAAATTTGCATTTCTTACGACACTGTTCTAAAGGCAACATATGCCCTAGTCTGGCTTCCAGACATTTAGATTAATCCATCTTGAAATTGATAAGGAAACTGCTATCTTCGGTCAACTGCTTTGAATGATACAAAAATCTGGATTTAAGGCACAGTAAGTATCTTTGGAGGTAAAACAGTCAGAGAGTGAGTGTACAATGGAGGTAAAAAAGTTGCATTGTCTAGAACTGAGACTACATGTGCCCAGGAGCTACACTGCAACATACACACCAAAAAAATGTTGACGAATCTAAAAAACGAAAGTATATTTTGCATTTCTGACTTCAGAATTCAGCACAAAATTTCAGTCTAGAAAACATATTATTAGTTTGAAAAAAAGGTTCATAGTTTTGGTATTTTGGCAGTCAAATGGTGGTAGAACCTTGAACCATGTCTCACGCGAGTTACAGAATGGGTAATTTTTTTCAATAGTCCTGAAAAACTGGAATTTTCAAACTCTTTCAAAAGGTATTCACAATTGCATCATAGTTATTCATATAACATTATAATTTAAGTCTTTAAATGCTAATGACAGCTGTAACAAGTGACTGTGTCACAAGAGTCACATTTTCTTCAGGCCATTTCTCACAACAATGGAAATTCGGCACAATGTAACTAACGCATGAATTGAGCTAGGGTATTCAGTTTCTAGTTCAGCAAAACTAACATAAATCACACTTGTAGTTTAACAGGAAAATCAGTTTGAATTAAGTACTGTCAAAATTCCTCTTTACTGTCCTGTCACGCGAGTCCCGTCAAAGAAATTGCAATATATAAAAAAGTATTGATTATTGAACAATTATTTCAGAACTGAAATATGTATTGCCAATGCCTTGATTAAAAAACATGTTAAATTTGGTTTGAATAAAGCCAGTTTGATAACGGTAAGACATTGAAACTTGAAATTTTGTTCAAATGTCACGCGAGTCACTATGGAATGGCTGTATATATATAAATATATATATATACCCTCCCTACTCAAAAGTATTGCAACATACACTATAACGCATGCATTTTAAGTTGACGGGGTCTTTCTATAATGATGTCCTAATGAAGTTTATAATTGGAAAATAACAAATTATTTGAAAAGAAATCAATGAACAATTGTTTTTCTTTCCTTCTCCATGGCGGAGAGATTATCAAATGCAGGCCCACCAACGGCAGAGGGGTTGGAACATAAAATTTGACTTTTTTTCGCCTCCCTATAGGGGTGGGGTGTTAATTCACACCAGTATCGTAATTCGGTTTCATATTTCCCGTAAAATGGTTTGGATGGCTTGGAAAGACTTCCAACAAACAAAAAATGTCATTGTGTTCCTTTGACACGGTCTCAGAAAGAAGACACCACGCTGCAAAGACGAAAGCGCCTCCTATCTTCATAAGATAGTGATAAGGAGAATACGCCCCATATTTCAGAAAAAGACCTCCTCAATTGTAATTTCTTATTCTTTCTCAATTCTAAAGGCGGTTTATTATTGCAAACATCCTAAAATTTGCTGTAATGCGACTTTTTAGTGCATTTGATATAAAGATGTGGAGAGAAGGTCATCATCTTTATATTAGTAGCCTCATCCTCATCCATCGTCTTCTTTATGAAAGCGAGGGCATTCCAGCCCTTTTGTCATTGCGGTTTGTCCGGTATGGCAAGCTGAGACGCCAGAATATCTCGGCGTTCCGCTGTTGAAAAATTGGCAAATTTGGGAAATTGCATTGCCTCCGAAAAATGGCCCTAGAATTAAAACGCCTTACTCAAAATCAATGATCTTGGTATCATTTCATTGGAAAAAGAATGTTCTATTCAACGAAATAAAAATTAATGACCGTTTGCCGATAATGTTGAAGAAATTAGCGATCATACTCGTAGCATTCTTTCTGGGCCACAAATATACGCAATAATTCTTAAATGGGAATAGATTTTTAAGGGATACTTACCTTTAATATTCTTTATTTATGAAAATTAAAGGCAAAAACAACCTACAATGACATGGGTACTCCTCTTCAGTATTGTCCTCACGCAAAATTTCAGGGCACTGTATTTGCCAACACAAAATTCACGATAACCATCGAGAACATTAAACACGACGGGAAGACAGGTCCTACTGTATTTATATGAACTTTCACGTGCATTTCAATGTATAGATTAAACCAATATAAAACCGATCTTTGTTCAATCTGACAAATTTGACATCGATTTGTCAAAATGTACTGCAACCCAGGTATCAGAAAACTAAATAAAACCTACCAACATTTTTAAATTGACATAATTGTGATTTTCATATGATCAGCGACCACATATAATTTCATTCATTACCTATACTGCTTCCATTAATATCAAATCAAACACAAAAACACATCTTTTTGTCTGATTAATTTGCAATATCAGGCGCACCAGGGCCTCTTGCAACGCAATAAAAGGTATATGAAGTGCTTCATTACTTGATATTTATCTATTATTACCTTTTATACTCTAAAATGTTACGGTCTCCACATTTTACCCTTTGACTAAGTTCTCAAAAATAGAAGTTTATCAAAGCAGGGGCGGCCACCCCTATTTTTGTCAAAGTAATGATGTTTGGCTTGTAATTTGGCAGGCAAATTTTTTTGGGGTGGGCAAAAAATTGTTTTGGTTGTCGTTGGCCCCCTGCCCCTGCTTGTCGGATGATGTTTGGCTTGTAATTTGACAGGTAAAAAAAAATGGCGGGCAAAATTTTCGCGACAGACTTTCGCCCATCCTAAGATTTTACCCGGGTGCCGCCCCTGTATCAGAGCACGTGATTTTCAGGATATTGATTGATGATACTGGTCTATCTAAAATCACGAAGTAGGATATGGCAACTATACCCTGCCACGCAGTGGCGTAACTACGGGGGAGGGGGCACGGGGGGGGGGGTCCTCCAATCAGCCTGCAAAAAAAAAAAAACGAAGAAAGAAAAAAGAAAGAAAAGAAAAAAGAACAAGAAAACTGGGGCGAACCGAGCTGGAATTGTATTTAGTGCACATTTTGAAATAAACCTATCAGCGTAAGTCACTACGTTCACATTCTTGTTATCTAACACTTCTGCTTACACAATAATGTGGTCTGACTGTTAACTTAAAGGGGTATCACAAGTTTGTGCATCAACGTGTATATTTGGGCAGTCCCAATTAATTTATCGTGGCAGAGATGGCGCATTTAGTTTAGAAACCTTTTTTATATTTCCCGAAACGTCCTCATGAGGTAAAGTTACTCTTATAAAGAGTAATGTAGTGAGTTGAAATTCAGGTATTTCCCCGCTTACAAAACTGTACTCTTGCTGGCCGTTTCATAAATCTAAATGATTTGTTTCAAATCTTTGAAGAGTGTACCATATTTCCATCGTTGATTGGATTGCTTTGCTTGTTCCTGAAATGTTTGTTCCTGAAATGCTTGTTCCTGAAATCACTGAAATGTTCCAGACTATAAATTCAATATATTTCTTTTGTGACATACCTGGATAATGCTCGCTGCTTATCCCACTTACTCCATCTGTCCCACTGCTTAAATAGTTAAAAGGACGAAATATAATTATGAATGCTTGCTCATCTGGTCGGGAAAATTTGGTTCAATTTCACTTTTCATTCTCAAAAAGGAAAAAAACTATACAAGTTGACCGATTTATCTTGAACCAGAATGCATAGCGGAATACGTTTACTAAGAGCAGTTTTTCTTCTCGCTTTTCCCCCAAAGAAATTCTCTTTCAATCCACTCGCTCGCATGACTGCCTCTCTAATTTACTTAGAACCAGCAATAGTTAGTACATTCCCTCCTGGAAATCAAACGGTGTGGAAATTCCTCCTTGAAAATTTACACACATGGCACACATTTTGCTTATGTGCATTCTGTATTTTCGTAAAATTAAATGTCAAATTGGACAGAGGGGTTATGTAACACTTGCATAATTTATTTTGCGCCCACACTTCAGAATAAATTATTTCGAAGTATTTTAAAAGAATACACCAAAAAAATGTTTTTTCTTATTGGTGATTCAATTTTTCTAACCGCTCGCTCGCTACGCTCGCTCGCGGAATTGCCTTTTAACCACTTGTGACAAATATGCAAATATTCTCCTGTAAAACAACATACCTTTTCATTGTAGTATACAGTGTAAAGGAGGAGTTGGCCCACGGTACGTGACTGCATAATTCAGTCTGTGCTCACATTGCAGTTTATTTGGAATTATTTTGAAAGAATATACCACAAAATGCATATTTTATTCTGAGATTTTCATTTTTTCCAAACCGCTCGCTCGCTGCGCTCGCTCGCGGAATTCCCTTTTAACCAATTATGACAAACGTGCAAAATATATTCCTTTTAAATAAACATGAAAAATTGCCAAAAATTTAACAAATACAAATTAATACCCCTACCATACGCTTGGCGTACACGCAGTGCTAAAAATCCACCATCTGAAAATACAATTTTGGGGGAGCGGCTGGGTGCCCCCTTAATGAGTTGACCCACGGTACGCCACTGCCTGCCAGACTGCATACAACGGTATGCTTTGAATTAATCAGTCGTGAAATGATGAATGCTCCGGCGACAATTGCTCCGACGATTATTTCATGCACTAACCGTGACCTCAACCCTAACACCAAACCCTAACCCTTACCCTAACCCTAGTCCTGTTATGAACTGGAAAACCAACGACAACCCTAACCCTACTTGTGACTCTTTGCCTTCTGAGATTATGTCACCGGTGCAACTGTCGCCGGAGCTAATGTCAGATCCCCGAAATGATTTTCGCTACTTGGCCAGGTAAATGTACTCACCAAAACTATCACAGCTACAACTGCAACTGCGGGCACTAACGCATTAATCCCATCCTGTGATTTGTATGTTTCTCCTGATGGTGGGATATTCAAGTCTTGCCCACTCGAGTTATTTTCAGAAATCGGTCGTTCGGGAGTCTGTATGTCGGCTGATAACCAGAAATGGGGAGTGGGAAGAAAAGGAAAACAACATGCAAATCATAAATGTATACCAAATTATGAAGAGATAATTAGGTTTCATTTACAGTTCAAGCGAAGGTATGTGTGAAAACAGAACAAAAGTGATTGGAAAGTGTCCTTTGGACTCAAACCTCTGCAGACATTTCTCTGCCAACGAAAGGGATGAGAGACTGACGGACAGACAGACGTGCAAACGATTACTCAAATACGTTTACCTTACATGTGTCCATTTATGTACGCTGCAAGAGACCGTCCCTTTCGTATCGCAGATTAAAAAATAATGAAACCCTCATTAAAGATTGGGTTATTGATTTGCAGGGATGTGCAAGTCCATTACTTCCCTTCATTATCAATACCAAACGGTAGTTTAGTACTTACAAATGGTGTGTTGAAAGTCTGAGATCCATACGTCATGAATTTGTTGTTTAATGAGAAAAACTAATAACGACATGTTACCAGAATGTTGTTCTTTCTGTGAGTTTCAATTTTGCTCAAAATGCGAATTGCGGTTACTGTGCACCGTAGCAAGACGAGCGCAGCCCTCTGATTGGTAACGGCTATCCCCTGCGCGACCTTTGGCTAACGGCTGATCGGACCATTTTGGAACGGCACGTGCAAGTTTGACGTCGCGGATTTTTTTAAATTTGCTCCTGAGCAAATGGAAAAGGGATGAAGTTTAACCGTCCAGATTTTCACCAAAACTCAATATTTTACTCCAAGTCTCTATGAGAGGTGTTTATTTATATTAATCTTCACATTGGATATGATTTCAGCTGATTTGATTCATATAGATGTTTTTTGACGTGCAAATCAATAACCCAATCTTTAAAGGCATTGTATAACAATGTTTCCAGTTGAAAAAATCTGAGCTACATGATTCCCCATGCTACCAGTGTCTCTGATACGGTCTAAAAATGAAGCCCTGAAAAATTGTAGTTTAAAACGATCATTAAGTGCTTTAATAAAGTGAAAATCATTGAGAGACCATTCCAGCTTTGCCCCATAGACTGCTGTGTTGCAGAATTTCCCATCGGCTGAGAATGATTAATGTGCCAATTTGTATATCTGCACATATTGTACTAGTGACAGCATAACTGTCCGAACTTTTGTGTTGTAGGGTGTTTATTCGTCCATTCAAATACTGTCAGATATGTCAGATAGCAAAGTTCGACAATTTTTAAACGGGCCTTCCACACAGTGTTATATAGCGTCTTTAAATTACAATTGCTTCTTTTATATCTTTTAATGAAATAAATATTTCATGTGACAAACGGAATTTCTGATGATTTTTCAATTATCTTTGTTTACCATCTTTTTAAAATATGATATAACACCCCGTAAATATTTAAACTGCGCGGGTAATCTTTTTTGATGTCATCTACTGAGCTTCTGGAAAACAAAGTCCAACGGATTATTATGTGATAAGAATGAATCATAGTGTACTTTATGTCAGGTCATTCCATGAAGAAAGGTTCATAGCTTCATCATATTCAACGTAGTTGTTAAATTGTTATTATACTTTGTATCTTATGCTTAATAACTTCAATTCTGTTTGTTCACAATTTTTGTTTAATCTTATATTTAATTGTCAAGCGCTATATAAACAGAAGTTATTATCATTATTATCTAAAAAAAACAACAACCCCAAAAACAAACAAAAACAAATACTGTTCGTACACTTTGCCTTACGCCGATTTCAGATTGATTTAAAATACACAGGTTAAACCACTAAAAAAAGATGAAGTATTTGTATCAGAGACTTCAGTGGGAATATATTATAGTTACATAGAGAGTGAAAGAGGGTTTAGCACGAAAAAAATATTCAAGACCATAAATTCTTTTTGCAACCATTTCAATTATGAAAAAAAAACCCTGTTGTAATGTACACATATCAGTATTTTTTTTTCCTTTTCAAAGCAAAATATGATATGGCGTGTCAACAAAACAGCTCCCCTGGGAATTTGTGTCATTTGTGTCACATTGATTTCATTAAAGTGAGATTTAAAAAAAGGTTCAACCCAAAGATGAACGTGGATATGAGTTTAATGAATACATGTACATTGTATGCATACGCGTACGCGCGGGGGGGGGGGGTGTTTGGGGTGTTCAAACACCCCCCTTTTGCCGAAGGGGGGTGTTAACAAACACCCCCTTTTCACCCGTAATTACCCCCTTTTTTCACGATATCACCCCCATCCATTTTTCGTCAAAAGGGGGGGTGTTTGAAAATGTGAAATAATTGATTTTTGGCGGATTCTGGATAAGTTTTGTGTGTTAGTTACATCTGAGCGGTATATCGCGAAGGTTGTGCGCACACTACCAGTGCCGCTCATACACTACCTAGCCGTCGTGCCGCGAAATAAATTTTTACCTAATTGGATTTTCGTACAAAAAAAAAACAATATTCGTCACATTACCCCCACCCAAAAACCCCCCCTGACAGCGAGCTTTCGCGGCTTGACGCGTCGCGAACTCCAACGGAGAAAATGTGGAACACTAAGGTATTTAGGCCGGGAATAAAACACCCCTCCACCCTTTAGGCAAATCCTGCGTTCTGCCTAATGATTGTATGCCGATACTTTATTTCATATGATACAGATTAAGCATAGACAAAATATTGTACGAGAAACAAATCGAGTTTAATTGGCATGGAATCGCTATTGAATTTCACAACCCAATAATTATTTAACGCAGCTTTACGAGTAGTACCTTGAAAGGCACCAAGTTCGGGGGATCTCTTTTGCATGCCTATTTGCCGCGTGTCTTACAAACTATGTTCCCGCGGCCACGTCGCAAAATCCGCCACGCATTTCACGGCCACCGTGAGAAAATAACGGTACTGGGACACCGTGACGCCACACGCGAACAAAAGACCGGCGCTAGGCATCACATCCAAGTGATGGTTACGGCCTACATAACACGTACTGCTTCGAGTTTTATTTTCGATTCCATCGTTTTCCTACGGCCCAACTTAGATTTACTCGATCTCGACCCGCGATACCGTGAGCAAATCTTTTATGACTGGTTAATAAAATTGCCGGCATCAACACGCAGAACACGGAGCACTGTCTACGTTTGCCCAGCCCCTCCTCCGCGCGTGGCTCTCACGTTCCATACCGTTTTGTCCCTGGCATCTGAAACATGTGAGTTCTGCCGGGTCGCGGGACATTAGTGTTGTAAATCGCGGGCCTTACAGACATTAACAATTGTGTAAATACAATAGCATTATAGAAGAAAATGCCATCCCGGAATCCATATACTGCCAGGGCATTCCCCTACCAGCATATGTTCTCCCGGGGTCATCTCGCAAACACACGTTTCCAGGCCACGCTGGACACAACAACGGGGATAGATCGTGAAAACCACGCGGTAGCTATTAGAAAACGGGCACTGGGCAAACGGTGACCAGTCCAGTGATGCTGCCGTAAGATGCCGGGCCAGATTTTTTAACCATCAAAAAATTTGCCACGGTAGTCACGGTGTCGATGAGAAACCTGGTAGCCCGTAGTAAGACGAGGTAAACGGAATAGATAGTGACAGTACGTAACAAGCCGTAACAATACTTAGTGGCGGTCCGTAGGGCGACTGGAAGCATCTGTATTTCCCGGCATTTCACAATCCTTTCAAGTTTTGTCACGTTCTGTCGCGTTTTGTCACGGTTCTGACTGTAATAGTAGCCCTTTTGTCGCGTTCAGTTACGGTACGTCCAGGCAAGTAACGGTTTTGGGGCCTGAAAGAATACGGCGTGTTGCGATGTAATACGGTCTGATACGGCGAAGGCGGTCTGGGAGGGAGTATAAAAGCTGGCCGGCCCGGAGGGGAGACTACACGGATCTCCCTGAAACTCGAAACACACCTCTAACAAGTTTGGCAGGAGGGTGCCAATTTCAATTATGTGGCAGAGTAGGTCCCTTATATATTTTGCTGTACATTATGTCAAGAATCGGACAATCTGGAAAACAAAATTTGGTACTAAATTTTCTCAGAGTTTGTGGTATATGGTATCACATGAACATAGCCAGTCTTTCTCGTTCACTTTATTTCATCTAATTTACTTTTATTAATCGAAAGTTATGAAAAGTTTTTTTTTCAGTCGGTCAAAATCGCGTTTGTGCCATTTTTTGAATTAATGGTCAAAATCAGCATTTGACCTTTGAAACAGAATGTGTTAATCGTAATGAAAAAAATTAATAATCAAAACAATTTAGGCCTAACAGCGTAAAGTAGGAAAAAGCTGAGTGAACTCACATAAACATTCACTCTTGATAAAATATGTTATACTAATTGTGTTTCTTGATGTTAAAAGGCCATCAACAACTAAGGCCTCTCTTGTAGGGCCACGTACCATTGACTGAACATTTAACACTGTTTCCATGTTGAACCACGTGCATGTATTTCAATTTCGTGTCCTTTGTTAATGCAAATTTTTCTTTTTTCAATGTAAATTATATAGAACAATATAACTTCTAAATGCTTGAAATATGTTTGTGATGATCACTGAACCATTTCATGATGGCACGCTATTCATTGGTTTCTTTTTCAAAATTTACATACGCGTACAGTGGTACAAAAGCAATTTTGCTTTATTTGGTGCAGAAAATTCATGTCTCAGGTTAGACAAACCACAAGAAATGAAATAAATTTTATTGAAATATATGGTCTTTTAGCTTTGTCAAAATACCAAACATAACAAGGTTGTATATCACAAAATTATAATTTTTCACTTGTACCATTTCTTTAATACACACTGCTGTTGCTATTGCTCGGGAAGCTTTCTTTACCGTGGGCACAAACGTGCTCCAAGGCTACCCAGCGTTCACGTTCCATCCGTAGAAGCGTTAGAGAGCGTTAAAAACGTGTCAGACCTTGATCAGAACGTGGAAAACGTAGGTGACCCCAACAGAAGGTGACGGGTCGGAAGGGAACGTACTGGCATCCGTGGTAGACCGCGGGCCGAACGTAGTGAGCCTTTGAGCCTCGGGGACTCGGCAGCTTATTTCTTCCCAAGGCCCGTCACGGATACCGCGACAGATCGTAAGAAAACTTAGCAAGACGTAAT